>PVKM010051212.1:0-10518 GCA_004027735.1 Carollia perspicillata
CCATCCTGAAAGAGCTGGAATGGAGGTGCCAACAGGGTAGAAACCAAAGAGTGATGAGCACCCCCTTTTAGAGATCAAAATATGCATTGTCTTACTTAATGCTAACATCATTCCAGAAAAGGAAATATTATTGATCCTGTTTTACAAATTAGAATACCGAGATTCCTTAGAGGCTATGTCCAACTGCCCAAGGTCATTGGCTACTAACCGACAGATCTGTTATAATCAGTGCCTCCAAAGCAAATGCCCCCTTCTCATAGGGACCAAAGCCTCTGAATAAGCAAGTAGGCAGCATGCTTGCTGTTGAAATGCTATGATCAGTAAGGGAAGATAGGTCTTTCTCCTGCAGAGTTCAAAGCCATGCTAGCTCTCAGCAAATCTGAAACCCCACTGTTCCTTCTTTAGCGGGTCCCAGCTTTGGAGGACCCCAGCTGCTCAGGCATGAGGGTGCTAGAGCCAACAGTCCCTAACCCCGGAGGGGCCTGAGGTGCTAAAGAAAAGAGAAGTAGGTCACCCTCTTGGCTGAGACTCCAGATCTACTTTAAAGGAAACCGTGCCTGTATTGTAGGCTACACATTTCTCTGCTTGGTGCGAGGAGTTGTACTCAGTAGGCGGAGCTCGTATTCGGGGCTGGAGATCTTTCAGGAGTTTACACGGGAGTTCAGAATCTTAGAGTCCTAAGGAGGAGGTGGAAACAGCATGAAAAGATGGACAGAATAGAGAAGGTCAGAAGGGAAGAGATGATGTCCAGTGGGTGCCTGTGGGGTCTTTCCCTAGTGGGAGGAGGGGCCCCTGGTGCTGCGTGCTTCGCCAGCACGTTGCCCCCCCCCCCCCTTCTTCAGGTATCAGTGCTCTGTCCTACGCCCTGTCCCTGTGATTTAAGATCCAGGAATGAGAGATGAGTCAGACCTGGCTAAGCCCTGAAGTGCCCCTGGACCGAGGGATTGGTTCAGGCTTGAATGCCTGTCTTTAATAGGCCCAATCTTTGTGGATTTCAGAACTTTTGTGCGAACAATTGGGAAATCATAGCTATTTTTTCCCCTACAGGGTTTATTACATGTAGAAGTAATTTTAGCGTAGAGATGAAAGAATCTTCATGTGGGGAGGGTTTATTTAAGGATGAAGCTGATCCAGCAGGAAATAAGGCCAAGAGGTGGGAGAGGGGTGGGAGAGGACACACACACACACACACAGAGGGGGAGAGAGAGAGAGAGAGAGAGAGAGAGAGAGAGGGAGAGAGAGCGAGCACGCCTGAGACCATTATGTAAGCAGCTGGACCCCACACAATCAGCAGCCATTCTTTCGGCTCCATGAGTCAATAAGTTTTCACTAGGTTGCGATTTCCTGTCTGTTGCTCCTGAAGATGGCTGGGGCTGGGACAAGACATGCATGGTGTACGGGAGCAGCATGCCATTTTCAAGACGCATGGCCTCACTCGGGTCTCTCTATCGCTGCTAAAATGAGGAACATTTGCGGTCACTTTTTGAATGAATCTTTATAATCATCTCTAATATTCATTAAGCACTTGCTACCTGCCCAGTACTAGGCTAATATATTTGTGGCATTCATTGCTCATAAAAATCTTATGAGGTTAGATTTTGTAATTATCTTTATTTTACAAGTTTGTAAAATAAGTCTAGACCGGCAAGGGATTCTCCAAAGGTCAGAGAGTTGGAACATGGTGTAGATAAAGCAGGAGCCCAGTGGTCTACCCCCCAAAACTGTGCTCTTAACCCCTCTACTGTCTGTGAGGTTATTAAGGGAGAACAAGCATTCAGGTGGGATGGAAAGAGTCCTGGTGGGAATTGGGGGACCCTCATTCTCATCTCAGCTTTGCCGCTAACTTGTTCAATTCTGGCAAGTCACTTCCCTTCTGAGGGCCTCATTTATTTTCATTTGTCTGATGAGGGAGTTTGCCTAGATGTTCTTTAAGATTCTGTCTAGCTGTAATATTTTGTGGTGCAGGGACGGAAGCTCATAGATCTGGGCGAGCTGGAACCGGAAAGGGAAGTGGGGAGGAGCTAGAGGGAGCTCAGGAGAAATCCAGGGAGGAGCCCACCTGCGGCTCCCAGCCAGGAGGTCTGTCATGCACAAATTCCTGCGATGACTGACCGTAGGTGCTCCTGCCATCACTCTCCTGAGTCCTGGGGAGGGTGGCCAGTTGGGTCAGCTTGGGTCACAGGCCCATCCCTTGGCTGTTCTTTAGCAGAGAGGAGATCTTGCAGGTGAAGGGCTTTCTAGTGAGAGGGTCTCCCCTCTCTGAGACACGTGAGTGCAAGTGCTCCCTGAAAGGCAGTCAGGTGCTCTTAGGAAATGAATGACTCCTGAGTAGTCGAAATGATAAATGTCCTCTTTGAAGGTATAAGGCACCATTAATTATACTTTGAAAATCTCAGTAACAAATATAGAAATCTTTTTAAAAATATATGGAGCTCACTCTTGTTTCCCTGTTCTCTTATCCATCTCTCTCTTTCTTCTTTCCATCTGCAAATATTTTCTTGAACATCTGTTCTGCGGATGGATGTATTGCAACAAGCTTCTGTAACCAGACGGTCTGGATTTCCACCCCACCTCCTCTACACCTTCATTTTATGTAATTTTAGACAATTTATTAAAAGTTCTCGGGCTTCAGCTTTTTCCTAGGGTGCATAGTAAGCACCCTATAATGTTTAGATGTTGTTGTTGTTGTTGTTGTTACAGAGCTGTACAAAGAGGAAGGTAGAAAGCTAGCCTTCTAGGAGTGCATGATCTAGGAAAGAAGATGAACTTGAATTGATGGCTGTTTTCATCTGTTACTGCTCTATAAAAGTATCAGGAAAACCAGCATGTGTTTTTCACTCATGCAAGTGTTAGACGGTCTGGGATGTGGTTGGTCTGGGTTAGGCTGGCCTCGGTTTCCAGCTGCAGTTTGGGCACAGTTCTGCTCCATGTGCTTTTCATTCTCCTTGGACCAGCATTCCTCAGGGGATTCTCCTTCCGGCAAAAGGTAGAAGTGCGAGAAAACAGGCTCAGCTATACAAGTACAGTTCAGGCCTCTCATTGTAGTATATTCTCTAACAATTCTGTTGGCCAAAGCAAGTCACGTGTCAAAGCCCAAAGCCAAGTACTCCTGGCCATGCCAAGAGTGCCGATCTATAATAGTATCACAGGGGAGTTAAAGGCTTACAGCTGGTAATTCAACCTACATCATGTTTGTTTAATGCTAAGTAGAAAAGTCAGGGTTGTGGTAGGAGAGATATAGATAGAAATACCAAAATAGCTCAAAAGTAGAACTTAACTTCTACATGGTTGAAAATTCAAGGGAAACATTGTGGAAAGGGAAGTGATTGAGATAAATCTCCTAAGATGGGTTGGAAAAAAAGAATAAAAATTCAGGCAGAGAGAATAGTATCAGCAAAGACATGAAGCAGAAGCACGTCCAGGAGTCAGGAGAAGCTGAACTTGGCCCAGTTTGTGGAGGGAAGTTATGTTTATAAAGGAAAGTTGGAACTAAGGGCCCTGATTAGTTTATGGACTCAACGAAGCCTGTAGCTGAGAGGCCCCAGTGGGTACCTTTCAGGCATTCAGAAGCCAGTGCCCACGGATGCCTTCTACCAGTGAGAGGGAACTTGATTGATGATCTGTACAGGCAAGCACAGCGAGTGGTGAGGCAGCTGCCCCTTGGGAACAGTCACGTTAATGTAGCTCTCAGCCAGGCTGGAAGCCACATTGACCATCTGGACAAACAGCAGTGAGGGCTATGTGTAAATAGGCTGAGAAAGAAATAGTGATTAAGAAATCTATCTGTTTTACTTGCTCAGAGAGGCTGGTATCCTTCTCAGTTTAAAAGGACATCTAGTCAAAGTGGTCCTCGGATTTAACAGGAAGAAGAAAGACAGAGGGATTTAGAGTTAAATCTTGAGGCTCAGTTCCAATTCCCTCATTTATTGACTGGGTGACCTTGGATATGTAATCTCATCCTTTAGGGGCCTCAGCGTTCTTGTCCCTAAAATGGGGCTTGGTCGTACCTAGGGCTGCCACAGAAAGCAAATATGATGATATTGGATATAGAGAGAGTAACAAAGGTATTTGGAGGAGAGGACTGGGGAGTAAAGAAAAGGGTTTGAGGAACTGGTTTAACCTTATTAACTGATGTCATCCCAATGACTTTGATTACAGAAACAGAAAAGAAATAAAGAAAGAGGTTAGAGGGAATTACTGCTAATAGCAGCTGAAGCATTGATGAAGTGAACTCAGGAGGAGGGAGAGAAAGTTGGGCCAAACTTGGGTAGTTCTGCTCATGTCCTGCTCCAATTTTCTTACATGTTTTTCTGTATTGGACAGTTTGGAAATCTAAAAGCAACCTTCTCAGTTGAAGGTACAATTTTTGATGTAGGACTTTGCCAGCCAGGCCCATGGGAGACTTGGATTCAGGAGCAAGATGAGTGGGAAGAGACAGCAACACACGGAGTCAGCGTCGCCAGTGCCTGGACCAGTTTGGCGCAGGGAGGTCAGCATCGTGATGGTGGCTTCCTCATCCCCGCGTTCCTGGCAAGGTGAATTGTTCTGGACCCCACAGCAGTGGCATCGGGCTCCCAAGCCTGGGGTGGGGCTACCATGGAATGGTCCCACAAGCAGTTGGAACACTGGCTTGGATCCCCTCATAGCCTTAGTATCTCAGGGCTTCCCTTGATGAGCCAGTTCTGGGGTGTGTTCTAGCATCGTTCCTAGTCATTCCCTACCTCGAAGTTACTTCTGCAGACATTCTACTGATTTTATAAACATTTGATTCCCTTCCTCAAAAACCTTTTAAAGAGAAACTAAACCAGCACAAGTGTTTGGTATCTACAGTTGAGCGCTGACTGGCCCACTGGGGTGGCTGCAGCACTAAAGGCTGAAGGATAATCACCCTCTGACCTTTTCAGGCTCCTGGACACCTCTCTTTGGACCAACCATCATTAGCACATGGTGTCCCTGCCTGTTGTTTTCCTGTTCCCAATCCAACCTAAATAACTGTGGTCAGACTTCTTCAAAGCAAATGATAAATCACATACCTTGTGATGTCCAGTTTTAAAGCGATGGAGAGAGATACTGTTTTCTTCTTTTTCCTCTTGGAGATTACCCTCAAAGCAACAAAGATTATGTTGAAAGAAATGAAAGCTCCATCTTTGGTGAAGCCAAGGGACATCTGTAACCCTGGACCACGATACAGAGAGAAGAGCTGCCCAAAGCAGTGGAGTGCAAACAAGAGGAGGGGAGGGGCAGAGAAAGGATGCTCTCAGCTGCAGGTCTCAGGAGAACTGCACAGCACATTCTAAGGGCAAACCCAGTGAGCCCCTTTATTTGGACCAATGGGAACAGGTATGTGGATTGGTGGCAGGAGCTTCCCTGGACTCAGTTTGGCCTGAAGGAGAAGCAGAGAAGACGACTAAATGCAAAATTAATAGAGACAAGTCATACATTCAGGAAGCAGTCTGTAGGGAAGGCAGAGTTTTGCCTGAGCAAGCTGAAGGCTAGAATATTTGCTGGGATGTGGAAGGGCAAGGTTGAAAACCCACTGGATGAGGTCAGGAACGAATGGTAGATGAGGAAGTGCAACGTGAGTTTTGCTATAAAGGGAGCAGAGTAATGGCATAGTAACTATGGGAAGGTGGGGTTGAGGAGTATGATGGGCAATTCTATGTGACAACTTGGCTGGGTCACAGGGTGCCAAATATCTGGTTAAACTTTATTTCTCAGTATGTCTGTGAGTGTAATTCTGGATGAGGTTAGTGGTTGAATTCACAGACTAAGTAAAGCAGATTGTCCTCCCCAGTGTGGGTGGCAAACATCTAATCTGTTGAGGGCCTAAAACAGAAAGGTGGAGGAAGGGAGAATTTGCTTTCTCAGCCTTACTGTTTGAGCTGAGACATTGGTCTTCTCCTGTCCCTGGACTGGGACTTACATCAACAGTGATCCAGGTTCTTAGACCTTCAGACTTGGACTGAGACTCACACAGTTGGTTCTCCTGGTTCTCAGGCCTTTGGACTTGGGTTAGAACTACACCACTGGCTTTCCCAGCTTGCAGAGTCTCCAGCTCGCAGATGGCAGATTGTGGGACTTCTTAGTCTCTATAATTGCACGAGTCAATTTGTCATAATCCCTTGAAATGGATATCAGTTTCTCTGGAGTACTCTAATACAAGGAGCATAAGCATGCTAATGTGCTTGTGGTAATTATTTAGAAGAGAGATATTAGCAAGATAGGAGAGAGAGGAGGCAAATGTGAGGGCAGTATTCCTGTAGAGACGAGACAGGATGGCACCCATTGCGCAGGAAAAGCATTAGCCGCCTTCTAACAGAAGCGTGTGTACTCCATCCCTGGCAACAGACGGGAACACGGTAAATGGGGGTGAATCTGGCGGGTTCATGTATGCGGTAGAGGGAGCATGTTGGCATTCTCTTCTCATTGCTCCTATATTTTTAAAAAGTAACAGAAGGCATTGTTACAAGCTGAGAGTAAAGTAAGGAAGGAAATGTGCGGGGTTTGAGCAGAAAGGAGAAAATACAAGATTATTTTCTAAGAGAGAGAGAGAATGAAAGAGCCAAGGAAAATTATTATGATTGTTGAGTGTTCTTAAGGAGATCTTGTGATTTAGTGGTCATGGGTTTAAATTTAAGCCCAGATGAATGTGTATTATGTGTAGGTGTATACATATTTTCTGAACATGTGTACTTGTTTGGGTAAGAATTATTTAACCAAGGTTCTGTTCTGTTTTCTTTTTTGTCTGCTCTCCCCCACCAACCCCAGCAAGATGTATGTGAGGGAATGTGAAATCTGAGTTGTTATATAAACAGGGAGATAAGGATGTGAAGCGGGGGCAGTAAAACCGGGTTGAGTTAGTAAAACTGAAGGTCCTCATTACATTAAATCATTCTCAGTGTTGGGAAAATAGAGTGAGCTGGGTCGTTCAAAGGAGGCAGGACTGGAACACTTGGGGAGGGAGTGCCGTCAGCAGCAATGATAAGATCGATATGTAGTTGGAAGAGACGAGGCTATTAGGTGGAGAATGAGATCATTGCAATACAAGAGACAAAGAACCCTGGAGAACATGGTATTGGAAGGACCCTACACAAAGGTACTGAAGTAATTCAGAATGGCATTGGAGGGAGTCGCAATGACCCAGGTGCTAAACTCCTCAAGGCGTGAAGGGGATGATCAGGTTTCTCTAGACCACTGCAAGAAGTCAGGGTAGGGAGTGTTATAATTTGAGGATATAAGCTTTAGAGCTAAGGTTTTCAAGGAGAAAGGAGTGAAAGTTGTCTGAAAAGAGCAATGATGAATAAAAGGAGCAAACACCACACCTCCAGGTTCAAGGTGCAGGACAGTTGTGGGGGCTGGGCGGAATCAGCTAGCTCTGAAAAGCTCTGTACAAGATGAATTGTCCTTAGTTAGGGCCAGGCTTCGCTTAGAGGAGGAAGACAGGAGACCATAAGGGATTTTGCTGATAAAGGACTATGAGTTCCAGAGACCAGAGAAGAAAGTTTTCCAGAAACGAAACAAAGTAGGTGAGTGGTTAGATTACAGAATATGCTTTGCTATGTGGAAGTGAGAATCCAAATGATAAGTAAAACCCAGAGAGTCTTTGAATTCTGGTGGTCTTCACAAGCAAGAATATAGGCATGACGAGGTTAGTCTCAAGCTTTTCCAAGACTGTTTGTGGTGATGTGGATGAAAAAGGAGTTCTGTGGAAAGTAACCTCCTGGGTAGTCCAGTCCTAAATTCCTACCATGCAGGTCTGGGTGAGTAGTCACGCCCCGGGCATGTGACTTCTGTGGTAAAGGGTTTACCTTTGCCTTGAGCGAGCTCTGTGCATTGTTTCTGTGCGTCTAGGTTGATACCCCTTGAAAGGCCCTCTTTCAGTTCCCTCCTTCTAAGGCAGGAGTTTAACTACCATGTTTTGCCCTGTATAATGTGCGCTTTTTTGTCCAGATTTTTGAGGGAAAATAAGGATGTGCATTATATGTGAGTAGTACTAATTCCATACTTACATAAATGTTTTAAATTCTTTTATTTATGCTTACGTGTTAAGTGTATAACTCTAGAAAGAATAACAATATCTGTATACAAAAAATACCCTGGAATATGATAATCGGTTTTGCTTCTAAATATAAATAAATTGAATTAGAAAATTAAAACAAAACATATTTTCCCCTGAAAGTTTGTGCCAAAAACGTGGGTGAGCATTATCCATGGCAAAATAAGTCATCTTGTAATCCAATCTCTGCCTTGCTTTCTCTCATCTTCTTGTAGTCTTCCTTATGTTCCAGCCTTAATCGCAAATGCATAGAAGAAACTGCAAAACGGTTATTCTCTGGACATTTGTGATCTTGTTCCCTGGCATGTGTCATCAATTTGGCCCAAATAAACTCTTACAAAAAGTTCTCTATAGGTTGACATGTGTCTTATGTCAACATTTAGAAATATCAACCATGGTGAGGTTGTCGGCATCTTCTTTGTGTGTGAATGTGGGCTGGTTGAAGGGGTGGGTACGTTTAAAGATCAAGCTAAGTGCTGGGGCTTTATCATTCTTTCTATAAAGCATACTATTTAAAAAAAAATACTTCAATGAAACAATCACCTCCACAAAATTAGTCTAAGTGGACATATATATAATAGGCCAGGGAAAATATAGAAAAATGACAAAAGAAGTCTAATCGTGAGCTGGTAGAGCTCAGGAAAAAAGAAAGATAAAAATGAACCCTCACAAGAATGAAGGTTTTCTACTGAGAGAGGCACATAAATAAAAATACACATGGCTGAAAACATAGTAAGGGATGTGGTCAAAGAGAGTTTAAGAAAAGTGAGCTAAATAAAGTGGTCTGTACAGAGGATTCAAGTGGATTAGACATAAAATGTTAGCAATGGAAGATGGATAAAGGAGATACAACACACACATAATGGATGTTCTAGTATTTTTAGTGTCTTTTTAATAAAGTGATAAACTATGTCTTTTGAAATACTAGAACAGAAAAATAAGCAAAACATAATTCATCAAAAGTTTCCAGAAATTACATAAATATACATATATACACACTTTAAAAGGGACAGGCACGCCCTGGTCTAGAGTGATGAATCCTGAGGCATACAGTAATTAGGCCACCAGACTTTGGGCAAAATCAATACTTTAGGCAACCAAGGAAAATATCAAATCACTCGAAAGGTCTCAGTCTTCTCCCTGGCAATTCTGAAAGGAAGAATGCCATGGAGCAATACTTCTAAAATCCATAAGAAAAAACATGTGATAAAATAATGTTTCTTATACAGCTGAATAGTTGCATGTAGAGGCAGAAGACAGATATTCTTGAGCACATAATCGGTCGGAATGTGTTTCCCGACAGCCCCATTGGAAGAAGTCACTAGAGGGTGAAGTTCACGATGACAGGAAGAAGCACAGAAATAGGCTTCACAGTGAGTGTGGAATCCATCCAATAATGGAACTAAGACGAAAAGAAACCTGGCAGTTTGATTTTGCAGCACAGAAACGTATAAGCTTTTACAGTGTAGAAATGACTTAATTAAGAGCAGCTGGAACAAGAGAGCAGCATGGTGGAAGGTGATATTTTATGTGTTGCCTTCTAATCTTTTATAGCCAGCAGTCAAAAGGGACTGCTTAAAGCCAATAAATCACGTAACAGAAATATATTTTAAAACATAATAACCAACTAAAATTGGGTGGAAATTGTAAACAAAAGTCCAGAGGTACCTTTCTTTAAGAAAGTTAGAAGCTAAAATTTAGAGACAAACCAGGAAATGTAGTTCTTGGTGTGAATCGAGAATACGTTCCAAAACGGAGGGGATAGGGCAGGGTTTCTAGAGGGAGAAGTTGCCAGGAGCTGATACTCAGAGAGATGGGTTACTAGGGGAAACAAGGTCATAAACGTACATCGTTTGTT
The DNA here is from genome assembly GCA_004027735.1 of Carollia perspicillata. Taxonomy (NCBI): domain Eukaryota; kingdom Metazoa; phylum Chordata; class Mammalia; order Chiroptera; family Phyllostomidae; genus Carollia; species Carollia perspicillata. The sequence continues at coordinate 9,915 of PVKM010051212.1, forward strand.
TTCTGACTGGTGAGGGCAACTGGACTTTCGGTGGTCGGCTGACCTAGTGATGAAGCAGGTGGAGTTGTGAGGTGAGAACAATGAGTACACGGTTAGGCATGTATGGAGCCCTGGCTTCAGCCCAGGCCTGCATGGCAAAAAGGCTGTCTTTGATCACACAGTCATAGTGCAGGGGGTATTATTTAACAGCAGCGTAAGGAGTACAGTTTCTCAAACAGTACAATCAGCCGAGAGGCTGCTGGCTCTGCAGGCAGTTCCGGAGCCCTGAAAAGCAAAGTTATGTTCTGCATGCAGCTTCCGAGCTTACGCTGCAAAAATCCAGATAGGGCCACAAATCATGAAATTAAAGTTCTTATAAGTCCTCAACGATGAAAAAGGAGAGGATATGGGACAAAGAGAAAATGTCATAGTTCATCTTAGGGAGTTGATAGATGCTGGCCAGTGAATAGAGAAACATATTTAATATACTTAACAATAATATTAAATACAATTGCTCTGGAACGAACGGTGCTTGTTTTCTTCTTAATGTTTCTTTCCTCGTGGAAAGTTTGTTCTGCTGCTCCTGACCTCTCGCTCTGATTCTTTAGACTCTTGGCCCTGAGGG
>PVKM010051213.1:0-10526 GCA_004027735.1 Carollia perspicillata
TTCTATGTCTGTGAAATATGCCATTGGTACTTTGATAGGTATTGCACTGAATCTGTATATTGCTTTGGGTAATATGGACATTCAGAGCAAGGGATATGAAGGGAAGAATAAACAAATGGGATCTCATCAAAATAAAAAGCTTCTGCACAGCTAAAGAAAACAGCATTAAAATAAAAAGAGAACCAACGATATGGGAAAACATATTTACCAATGATACCTCAGACAAGGATTTAATCTCCAAAATATACAAAGAATTTACATGACTCCACTCCAAGAAGATAAGCAACCCAATTAAAAAATGGGCAAAGAACTTGGACAGACATTTCTCCAAGGAGGACATACAGAGGATTCAGAGACACATGAAAAGATGCTCAGTATCGCTAGCCATCAGAGAAATGCAAATTAAAACCACAATAAGATACCACTTTACACTGGTAAGAATGACCATCATAAACAAAGCAACAAACAACAAGTGTTGGAGAGGTTGTGGAGAAGAGGGGACCCTAGTTCACTGTTTGTGGGATTGCAGACTGGTACAACCACTATGGAAAACAGTATGGAATTTTCTCAGAAAACTAAAAATGGAACTGCCTTTTGACCCAGCAATTCCACTGCTAGGATTACATCCTAAGAACCCTGAAACACCATTCCAAAAGAACCTATGCACCCCAATGTTCATAGCAGCACAATTTACAATAGCCAAGTGGTGGAAGCAACCTAGGTGCCCATCAGTAAATGAATGGGTCAAAAAACTATGGTACATATACACAATGGAATTCTATGCGGCAGAAAGAAAGAAGGAGCTCCTACCCTATGCAACAGCATGGATGGAACTGGAAAGCATTATGCTAAGTAAAATAAGCCAGGCGGTAAAAGACAAATACCATATGATCTCACCTTTAACAGGAACCTAAGCAACAAAACAAACAAGCAAGCAAAATATAACCAAAGACACTGAAATAGAAAACAGGCTGACAGTAACCAGAGGGGAGAGGGGAGGGAATTTCAGGGGAAAAAGGGAGGGGATTATAGGAACAAGTATAAAAGACACATGGACAAAAACTAACGTGGAAATGAGAGGGAGGTAGGGAGCACTGGGGGGTGGACTGGGACGGGAGTAAAAGACAGAAAACTGTACTTGAATAACAATTAAAATAAAAAATTTTTTAAAAAAAGAAAAGAAAACTGCGGTCTTGCGAGGAACTGGGGTGGCATTAGCACCCACCTTGCTTTTTCAGGGATGCTCTGGGGACCAATTTCACTCTGACAAGTTCTCCCATCAAACAAAACAAGCAACTAAAGAGGGAGTCCCTGGACAAGGCCCACCCCCTGCCACTTGGGTCCTAAGGGAGTGAGTGCCTGGCCTGGGAGACGCTGGCCTTGGTGCTGAGGGTGAGAGAAGGGATGGGCAGGCAGTAGGTATCACCTCTACCTTGTACATCTTTTTACAGAGCCTAAGAAACAGGCCCCTTTGCCTTTTCACTGGTCTGTGTCAAGGGCTCTCGGCAGAGCAGCTCACTGCCAGGTGGGCCAGGTGAAGTTTCTACAAGCTCGTCTGCACCGCACTCTGCATTTACCTAACATTCATCTAATTCCTGTTGGCAGAAGCTTTCTAAGTTTAAGAATGATGGAAGAAATGACAGAAGGCACAAGTAATAGATTTAACTACATAAAAGTTGTAAAACAATTATTAAAAAGCAAAAAAAATCAAATGTTTTCAGCAATCTGACAAAGATCTGAAATTCCTAACATGAAAAGCATACAAATCTTTAAGAAAAGTATTTATATCTCAATTCAAAAATAATAGGCATGTTGTGGAAAACAGTGTGGCAGCTCCTCAAAAAGTTAAAAGAAAGCCCTGGCTGGTGTGGCTCAATGTTCACAGGCCTGGAGCCCCAGCCTGTGAACCAAGGAGTTGCTGGTTCAATTCTCAGTCAGGGCACATGCCTGGGTTACAGTCCAGGTCCCCAATAGGGGGTGTGCGAGATGTAACCACACATTGATGTTTCTCTCCCTCTCTTTCTCCTTCCATTCTTCTCTGTCTAAAAGTAAATAAATAAAACATTGTTTTTTTTAAAAAGTAACCCATATGACCCAGCAATTCCACTCCTAGGTATATGCCAGAAAGAAGCAAAAACCTATATCCACACACACAAAAAACTTAATAGTAATACTCAATGATTAATGAAGTCAGCATTCTCCAATGTTGGTAATGAGAGTCAACATTATTGCCTTCTAGGGGGAAAAAAGGGAGAGCAGCAAACATCAGAGCTTTTCAAAATAACCCAATCTCAACACAACCCAGTGAGGTAAGTACTACTCTTATTTAACCAAGAGGTACAGAAATTGTGCAAGACAACACAATTCGTGGAGCTGACTCTGGGTATATCATACGTTTAACAGCAGATTCTGACCTCCAGATCACAAGGCAAAAATGCCTCTCCAGAAAGAAGTCTAAAAAGCAACACCAGAAAATGGAGAGTACATTTGAAACCTGAAGAGTGAACTCAGGATGAAGTACCAGCCTCACCATCTTTGCAGGTATAAATCACAACAAAACATTCAGCAAACACTTATCTGCTGGTACTGTTTTTTAACGTAGACTGTCATATTTAATCCTCACAACCCTAAGAAGCAGATGTTATTATTATGCTCACTTTGCAGATGAGTAAACTGAGGCAGAGTGGTTTAGAAAACCTGCCATGGCAGAGCTGGGCTATGGACCTCTCTTTGTGATCCCAGAACTTACCCATTCCCCCCCACACACTACACTGCCTCTCATGCTGTCCCAAAGACAGAGATAGAAGACAATCTTCAACACTGAACTTTTAGTCAACTATATGACAAATACATAGATGAATTTTTCTTTTGCCTCCCCAATTACTGAAAACAAGTTACTTTCAACAAGAGTTTAATGCCATAAGGCAGGGGTGTCAAACTCATTGTCACCAGGGGCCACATCCGCCTTGTGGTTGCCTTCAAAGGGCCAAATGTAGAGCTCCTTGCCCCTAGTTAAGGAGTAGTTACATTTATACAGTCCTAAAATTGCATTTGGCCCTCTGAAGGCAACCATGAGGCTGATGTGGCCCCTGGTGAGAATGAGTTTGACACCCCTCCCACAGGGAGAATACCTGCAGCCATTTATTCTGGGATGAGGCTTTCATCACATACGGAGTCCAGCACTCAAACATATTTGCAGGAAACGATCTTCAATGAAGGACCATCAGCTGGTCATAAAATATGAACACCTGGTGGAAAATAATCTGGCTTAAAACCATTTCTTCCATGCCCAAAACATCCCCCAGAGACTTTTCCAACACGGCAGATGAGGCGCGAGCACTGGAAGTGGCTAAGGCTGCTCTCGTGCACAGTCGCACAGTGGCACAGGCACACCGCCGCACAGGCACAGGATGCTGAAGGACCAGACGCTGGCCGGTGCCAAAGCACTCATTCCAACACTGTTCACTGAGGGCCTGCTGTATGCCAGGAGATGGATGATCTTGAATTTTCACTAAAAGGTAGGGAAAGGAGCTGCAGCTGCAGCTGTCACCACATGCCACCATATTCACTAAGGGACGTCACTGGTTGGCCCACGCCTCCCTGTTCCACCTTCTCGTGCCACTGGCATTAGTGAGCACAGCCCCCTCCTCTGAAGCACCTTCTCTGTACCCAGGGCTTTGTGAGTGCCACGCACATAACATGAGCTAACTCATGCAGTCTTCCTGTCAATCCGGCAACATCACGTCACCATGAACACAGGGAGAAATCCTTAGCAGCAATTGGGAGCTCCCAGTCCTGTCAGCCCTTCTGAATGCAGCTCCTGCTGATACGGCAAAGCAAAACCGCAGGAAGTACACAAGTAAGTTCCAACTTTCTTTGATCTCAACCTGAAAGATCGGAGCAGGTACCATTACTTTTACTGGTAAAATCCTAGCCAAATTCCTTGGAAAGGGAAGAGATGTCAGACCATCAATGACATGCAGGAAAATACAACAGAGCAGCTGATGGCAATTGGGAGAACTGTGCGAGGTCCCAAGGTGCCAATTTTGAAGGGGACTGAGGCGTCATTGTACAAACATGTACAGTGTTTCTTGTATCTTGTATCTCCTTCAACAAATGTCTCTATACATTTCATATTACATGGCTGGATACCTTCTGGACAGGCCTCAGATATTCTCAATGATATTAAAAATATCATATCCATGAAAAGGCAAGAAGAGTTTAAGAATAAGATAACTGCAAAAATATTAAACAAAGTGGATATTTCTATGTTGTTTATATTATAAAGTACCAGGTTTTATAAAAACAATGAAACAATATTTTTTTAGGTTTTGGATTTTTTTAATGTAATATTCATTGTATTCTGTCGCAGCCCACTGCGGCAGGGGGGCTCGTAAGTCAGGGTAAGGGATATATTATTATTAATAATAATAATAATATTAACAGAGAGGTCCAAGACTCATCAGGTCATGGCGAGTTTATTGAAAGAGCGCAAAGCTTTTAAGCACCGTGCCTCAGAAGCTACAAAGCGTATCCTTGAGATAAAAGCTTTCAAGTTCCCACAGGACAAGGTTCTCATTAGCGCATACTTTTCTTGCACCTGCAAAGAAGGCCATGCCTTCTCCCTGCGCATGGGAACAACCAGATAATCAGCAGTTGGGAGGTAGTCTGGGCCCAGAACGGCCTTGAGGCTAGAAACCAGGTTTCCATACCACTCTCGCGGTGAGAAACCCTCTCCTTAACCCCTTATGGCCGCTGGGCCCCTACAGTATTCTTTACATTACCTTTTAGTCCCCTTTCACCCTTCCGCCCCCCAGCAATCACCACACTGTTGTCCACGTCCATGATTCCTTTTTCTTTTCTGCTCGGTCTCTCCATCCCCTAACCTCCCCCCACCACTAGCTGTCATCCTGCTCTCCATCTATGAGTCTGTCCCCATTTTCCTTATTAGTTCAGTTTGTTCATTAGGTTCCACATATGAGTGAAATAATATGGTAGTTGTCTTTCTCTGACTGGCTTATTTCACTTAACATAATGTTCTCCAGGTCCATCCATACTGTTGCAAAGGGTAAACTTTCTTCTTTTTTATGGCTGAGTAGTATTCCATTGTGTAAATGTCCCATAGTTGTTTTATCCACTCATCTACTCATGGGCAGTGGGGCTGCTTCTCTATCTTAGCGATTGTAAATAACTCTGCAATGAACATTGGGTGTTTGTGTTCAAATTAGTGTGTTGGGTTCTTTAAGATATATTCCCAGAAGTGGGGTCACTGGGTCAAAAGGCAGATCCATTTTTAACTTTTGAGGTACCGTATCTCCATACTGTTTTCCACAGTGGCTGCACCAGTCAGTATTCCCAACAGTGCAAAAGAGTTCCCCTTTCTCCACATTTCTCACCAGCACTTGTTGTTTGTTGATTTATCGATATTCTGACAGGTGTGAGATGGTATCTCATTGTGGTTTTAATTTGCATTTCTCTGATGATTAGTGATGTTGAGCATCTTTTCATATGTCTACTGGCCATCTGTATGTCCTCTTTGGAGACAAACAGACATCTCTTCAGGTCCTTTGCCCAATTTTTTAATTGGGTTGTTTGGTTTTTACTGTTGAGTTTCGTAAGTACTTGGTAAATTTTGGATATTAAACCCTTATCAGATGTATTGGCAAATATGTGCTCTCATTCTGTGGGTTGTCTTTTAATTTTGTTGATGATTTCCTTTGCTGTGCAAAAACTTTTTAATTTGATGTAGTCCAATTTGTTTATTTTTTCTTTTGTTTCCTTGATTGGGGAGATATATCTGATTAAAAAATTGCCACGAGCAATGTCTGAGATCTTGCTGTCTATGTTTTCTTCTAGGATTTTTATGGTTTCAGAGTTAAAACATTTAAGTCTTTGATCCATTTCGAATGTATTCTCGTGTGTGGTGTAGGAAAGTTACAGTTTCATTTTTTCTGCATGTATCTGTCCAATTTTCCCAGCACTATTTATTGAATAAACTATCTTTAGCCCATTGTATGTGCTTGCTTCCTCTGTTGAATATTAACCAACTATAAAGGTGTGGGTTTATTTTTGGGCTCTCTATTCTGTTCTATTGATCAATGTGTCTGTTTTTATGTCAACACCATGCTCTTTTGATTACTATGGCCTTATAGTATAGTTTGATATAAGGTAGCACAATTCCTCCAACTTTGTTCTTCTTTCTCAGGATCGCTGTTGCTGTTCAGGGCCTTTTGTGGTTCCATGTAAATGTTTGAAATACTTTATCAAGTTCTGTGAAATACATCATTGGAATCTTGTTAGGGATTGTGTTAAATCTATAAATTGCTTTGGGTAGTATGGACATTTTAATAATGTTAATTCAACCTATCCATGAAGATGGTATGTGCTTCCACTTATTTGTATCTTCTTCAATTTCCTTCTTCAGTGTCTCATAATTTTCTGAGTACAGGTCTTTCACATGCTTGGTTAGGTTTATTCCTAGGTATTTTATTATTTTTGAAGCAACTGTAACTGGATTGTTTTCCTAATTTCCCTTTCTGTTAGTTCATTGCTGGTTTCTAAAACTGCAACTGATATCTGAATATTAATTTTTTATCCTGCTACTTTGCTGAATTCATCTATCAGTTCTAGTAGTTTCTTGGTGGAATCTTGGGCTTCTCTATGTACAGTGTCATGTCATCTACAAATAAAGACAGTCTTACTACTTCCTTTCCAATTTGCATGCCTTTTATTTCCTCTTCTTGTCTGACTGCTGTGGCTAGGACTTCCAGTACTATGTTGAATAAGAGTGGTAAAACCAGACATCCCTATCTTGTTCCTGATCTAAAGGGGAACGCTTGAAGTTTTCCCCTATTGAGTACGATGCTGGCAATGGGTTTGTCATCTATGGCCTTTATTATGTTTAGGTATGTTCACTCTCTTCCCTCTTTGCTAAGAGTTTTTATCATAAATGGGTCTGGATTTTATCAAAAGCTTTTTCTGCACCTACTGATATAATCATGTGGTTTTTATCCTTCATTCTGTTTATGTGGTGAATCACATTAACTGATTTGAGAATATTGTACCATCCTTGCATTCCTGGAACGTATCCCACTTGATCATGGTGTATGATCTTTTTGATGCATTGCTGGATTTAGTTTGTTAATATTTTGTTGACAATTTTAGCATCTATGGTCATCAGTGATATTGGCCTATAATTTTCTTTTCTGTAGAGTCTTTATCTGGCTTTGGAATTAGGATAATGCTGGCCTCATAGAATGAGTTTGGGAGACTTCCCTCCTTTTGAATTTTGTGAAATAGTTTGAGAAGGAGAAGTGTTAGTTCTTCTTGGGTGTCTGGTAAAATTAACCTGTGAAGTCATCTGGTTGTGGGCTTTTGTTTGTTGGGAGTTTTTTGATTACTGTTTCAATTTCACTGGGTGCAAAGTGTCTATTCAGATTATCTGATTCTTCTTGATTTATTTCAGAAGATTGTATGTTTCTAGAAATTTATCCATTTTGTCCAGGTTGTCCAGTTTGTTAGCATATAGTTGTTCATAATATTTTCTTACAATCCTTTGTGTATCTTTGGTGTCAGTTGTTATTTCTCCTCTTTCATTCCTGATTTCATTTATTTGGGTCCTTTCTCTTTTTCTCTTAATGAGTCTGGATAAAGGTTTATCAATCTTGTTTATCCTTTTAAAGAACCAGCTCTTGGATTTGTTGATCTTTTGTATTATTTTTTAGACTTTATTTCTGCTCTTATCTTTATTATATCCTTCCTCCTACTAGCTTTGGGCTTTGTTGTTGTTGTTTACTTTTTCTAGTTCCTTTAAGTGTGAAGTTGGATCATTTATTTGAGCTTTTCCTTGTTTTTTGGGTTTTTTTTTTGAGATAGGCCTGTAATGCTATGAATTTCCCTCTTAGGATTGCTTTCCCAGTGCTCCACAGATTTTTTATTGTTGTGGCTTCATTTTCATTTGTTTCAAGGTATCTTTTGATTTCTTCCTTGATCTCATTGTTGACCCATTCATTGTTTAATAACATATTATTTAGCTTCCTTATCTTTGTGTGTCTTTCGATGTTCTTCTTGTGATTGATTTCTAGTTTCATAGCATTGTGGTCAGAGAAGATGCTTGATATGATTTCAATCTTCTTAAATTTATCGAGACTTGTTTTGTGTCCTAATAAGTACACTACCCTAGAAAATGTTCCATGTGCACCTTAAAAGTATGTATATCCCACTAATTTGGGGTGAAATACTCTGAAAATATCAATTAAATTCATCTGATCTAGTGTGTTACATAAGGCTGCTGTCTCCTTTTTGATTTTCTGTCTGGAAGATCTATCCATTGAAGTCAATGGGGTGCTAAAAATCCCCAACTATGACTGTGTTTCTGTTGATCTCTCCCTTTATGTCCATCAAGATTTGCTTTACATATTTAGGTGCTCCTATGATGGGTACATAAATGTTTACTAGGGTTACATCCTCTTATTGGATCGTTCCCTTTATCATTATATAGTGTCCTTCTTTGTCTCTTACTAAAGTCTTGGTTTTAAAGTCTATTTTGTCATATATAAGTATTGCTACCCCAGTTTTTTTGTTTCCATTTGCATGAAATATTTTTGTCCATCCCTTTACTTTTAGTCTGTGTGTATCTTTCAATCTGAGGTGGATCACTTGGAGGCAGCATATATATAGGTCTTGTTTTCTTACCCATTCAGCTAACCTATGTCTTTTGGATGGAGCATTTAAGCCATTTATGTTTAAGGCGGTAATTGATAGATATGTACATACTGCCATTTTATTGTTGGACTGTTTTCCTGGTTTGTTTCTCTTTCTCTTCTTCTTCTTCTTCTTCTTCTTCTTCTTCTTCAAGCAAGCCCTTTAACATTTGTTGCAGTACTGGTTTGGTATTAACAAACTCCTTTAGTTTTTTTCTTGTCTGAGAAGTTCCTTATTTCTCCTTTGATTTCAACTGATAACATTGCTGGGTAAAGAAGCCTTGGTTGTAGGTCCTTGCTTTTTTTTCATCGCTTATATATTTCACACTACTCCCTTCTGGCCTGAAATGTTTCTGATGAGTAATCAGATGACAGTCTAATTGGTGCTACTGTTACAGGAAATCGAAATGACCAGACACTGGAGGGGTTAAGAGCACGATCCTTTATTCACGCATGGTCCTAGAGGAGTCCAACTCCAAATTCTGGACCCTGAACAAAGGGTTACAGGGCTTAAATACTTTATCTCTATGTGACTACGTGGCAGAAGCAAGATACAGAAGCAGAATGCAGAGGAATGCAGGAGTTAATTCAGATTTCTTATTTGGTTAGTCAGCACTCTATGTTTTGACTGGCGAGGGTTGGACCATTAGTACTTTATCTCCTGGCTGGCTCACTGGCTGGCCTTGCCGTTTACACTAGGGGAGGGGGACCCTGTGCTCTGGCCTTGCCATTTGAACTTGGAGAAGGGGGTACCTGTGCTAAGGCCTACTGGGCTTAAGTCATTTCCCTGTATCACTACCTTGTATGTAACTACCTTAATGTCTCCCGTGGCTTTTAGGATTCTCTCCTTGTCTTTAAGCCTCATCATTTTAATAATGATGTGTCTCAGTGCTGGTATCTTTGGGTCCAACTTGTTTGGGACTCTCTGAGCTTCCTAGACTTGTATATCTTTTTCCTTCACCAAATTAGGAGTTTTCCATCACTATTTCTTCAAATAAGTTCTTGATCCCTTGCTCACTCTCTTTTCCTTCTGCTGTCCCCATAATGTGGATGTTGTTCTTCACGTTACCCAGAACGTTTAAGCTCTCCTTATATATTTTTTTCTTTTTACTGCTCTGCCTGGGTGCTTTCTTCTACCTTGTCTTCCAAATCACTGATCTGATCCTCTGCTTCATCTAACCTACAGTTTATTCCTTCCAGTGTATTATTTATTTCAGATATTGCATTCTTATTTCTGACTGGTCCTTTTTTATGGTTTCTGTCTTTTTTCATGCTTTTGAGTATCCTTATAATCATTACTCTAAACTCTCTGTCTGATAAATTGCTTGCCTCCATTTAATCTAGTTCCTCTTTTGGAGAATTCTCCTGTTATTTTATTTGGGGTCTGTTTCTTTGTCTTCTCATTTTGGCTGCTCCTTTGTATTTTCCACATTAGTTGTTAAACTGATCAGTTGTTAGACTGATCAATTGTTAAGCTAATCAAGCTGTAATCAGCAGCCTGGTTTAAGCTCCACAGGGTGGAACAGAGTAATTCCTGCAGGCGGGGCTCTTGCTTCCTACCTGGCTGACGCCACTTGGAGAGTAGTGCTCTACCTGAGAAAGATGGCTTCTGCAGTATGGGGAGTGACTCAGCACAGGGATCCTGGTGGCTGCTCTTTCAGTTCTCTCCCCAGAGCCACCAACCCCAGACTCTCCTGAAGCATCCCTAGTCTACCTTGCCCTCCCTCTGCTGGAGCCCAGGGTAAGTGGCTGCCAATGAAATTTTGTGCACTGGCCCTTTAAGAGGCTCTCTCTGTCTCCAGCCTTCTCTCCCTGACAGACAAA
>PVKM010051214.1:0-10517 GCA_004027735.1 Carollia perspicillata
TCTTCCCCTTCTGGTACCCCTATAATTTGGATGTTGGAACATTTAAAGATGTCCTTTAGGTTCCTAAGCCTCTCCTCATTTTTTTGAATTCTTGTTTCTTCATTCTTTTCTATTTGGTTGTTTCTTTCTTCCTTCTGGTCCACTCCATTCATTTGGTCCCAGTTTTCTTCCCATCACTATTGGTTCCCTGTGCATTTTCCTTCATTTCACTTATCATCGGCTTCATTTGTTCATCTAACTTGCAACCAGAATCAACCAGTTCTATGAGTATCCTGATGACCAGTGTTTTGAACTGTGCAGCTGATAAGTTGGCTATCTCTTGGTTGCTTAAAAGTATTGGCTCTGGGGCTCTGAGCTGTTCTTCTGTTTGAGTCATTTTTGGTCAGGTGGCACCTGTTACGTATGGGTGGCAGAGCCTTAGGTGTTCACCAGGGCGGGGCAACCTAGTCACAGGGTTGTGACTTGTCTGGTGGGGCGGGGTCTGAGAGGGTACAATGGCACTTGCTCCAGGCTCTCTTGGATTTGTGTCCCCTCTGCTGCTTCCCACAGGCAAACTGGGCCCCCCTGGTGCTGGTTTCCCAGGTGGGCGGGCCTATGCACGCTCCAGGATCCTGTGGGTCTCCCCAATGACCTCTCCTGTGATGCTGGGAGCCTCTCCTGACACCTTTTCAATCAGTGTTTTTAGGCTTTATTTCCCATTGCCGGGGCCCTGGGCCGTGGGTCTCTCTCCCTGCCCACTCTTGCCTAGTTTATCTGCGTGCGAATGTGTGTCTGCTGTTGGCCAACTGCCCTGTGTGCTCTGCTCTCTGCTCCCCGAGTCTGGGGTCTGCAAGCTCCACACCACCTACGCTCCCCGGCGCTCCCGGGTCTGCCAGCCACTGCTTTTTCCTGCCACGTTCCCTCTCCACCAATTGCCAACTTCACCTCTCTTACTGGTCTGGTTGAATGGTTGTTGGACTTCCGTAGTTCAATTTTCTGTGTTCTGGTGTGTTATTGTTTGTAAATCTTTGTTGTCCTTAATCTTGATTGTGTGAGGAAGCACAGTGTTTCCACCTACACCTCCGTCTTGGCCAGAAGCAGACCTCAGATTTTAACACAGTGTCTTACCCTATGCTGATACTTCTATATTTGAGAAAGATTGTAGCTCAGAGAGGTTAAAAGACTTTCCCAAGGCCACACAGCCAAAGTGACTCAACCCAAACTCATAAACTCCTGATCAAATCGCCTTTTCAGAAAGACACAGCTCTGGAACTTTGTTTCAATGCCAGCAGGTGCCTGAAAGCATTTTGGTCCATTTTGTGTCATATTCCAGTGAGGATTTTCTAGGAACATTTGGACAAGGGAAGGATGCTGGATTATATCGAGGAAATGCTTTTAGTACCAAAGTCTAGTTGGAATTACTTGTAATTTATACAGTTTCCTCCCAAACTGCCTCTCAGTGAAGTTGAAAATGAGGAAGAAAAGCTTTAGACACAGGAGATGAATTAATGACAATAACTGAGTGTAGGCGCGGCTGGTTAGCCATGATCGAGCAGCAGGTGGTGATTTCGTGACGCTAACTTCCAGGCTCTTGGAGAAGGTGGTCCAATTGGCCAAGTAAGTGCGGAAGGAGGAGGGGAGGGGAAGCCTTCGTGGAGAGGTCTGGCCAAGGGGTCTTTTTTGTGAAGCTAAAACATGATCAAAGAATGTAAGGGCTTGGAAATTAAAAAAGGATGTCACTGTTTATTTGTCTTTGTTTTGTTGTCTTTTCATGAGAGAACAGCAAAGTCTTACCTGAAGAGAAATTTCTGTGTGTGTGTATGTGTTTCTAATGATGAAATGGTAATGTTTATTCAAGATAGGAAAAACAAAAAGAGAGAGGGAGAGGGAGACCGAAATGGAAAAGTTTAAGGAAGAAAGTAGCAATCACCTGTAATCCCCATCTTCAGAGATGCCCACTACTAGAATTGGGTTTTCATGTCCATATTAGATGATGTTGTGCTGTATATATAGTTTTAAAAAAATACAGTTGTAGGTACTGATTTTTTTTATCACAGTACATCACAAGCATTTGTTCCTTATGCCTCTAAATATCCTACCCCCAACAGGTCCCACGTTGTCCCTAGCACCTTTTAGGTGGGAACGCCACCCCACCATGTCTCAGATGAAGCAGGGATGTTACCATAGCCTGTGGAGGCAGAAGTTAGGGAGAGTGGCCGCTAGGTGGTGCTGTGGTGCAGGGAGAAAGCCTGGACGCAAGCTGGGAGTCGGAAGCCTGCTTTCCAGTTGAGCTCTGCCCTTCACTCCCCTTGAGACCAGACCGATTTCCTTCCTCTCTGAATCTCAGCGTCATTATCCATAGACAGATGGGATTGGGAAGATGTGGTCAGGGTGTCTGTGAGTTTGGGCTCAGCTACTCTTTACCGTGTGGCCTTCTGGAACCCTAAATCTCCAAGACCTCATCCAATCTGAAAAATTCTGATTATTTGTTAGTTTAGGCATGAAACTCTTGGGAAACACCACTTTTAAGCAAATACCTGATAATGCAAATTGAGATCCATTTCTGTACTTGAAATTAAGTTCCTGAGGGAGTTCTACAAGGTAAGACATGTTAGTCTGTTGTGGACCTGGCAAACCATACATTCTGCACACAGATATGTCTCTACCACACACCAGGTGCTTCCATCAGACCATTCCTGTGCCGGGGGCAGGGAAGTGATGTTTCCATTTTACAGAGTGAACGGAGCCTTACAGGGGTTCAATGGCTTGTGTGATATCATGCAAGTCCAAGTGTCCTGACTCTTTAGCAATTATTCTTTCTGCCACTATGTATAACGTTTCAAACTGCTCAGAGGGGAAATAAAGATGCTTAAATTATTAGAAAAGGCCTCTGAAGAGATATTGAAAGAATTGGGGTGATTCAGCTTAAAGAGAAAAGGAGGGGTGCACTTTAAACATAAAATTCCTGCAGCGCATTTTCAGAACTGAATGCCCTCTTTGTTTAGACTGCCTCTGAATTCTTCCCCCAGGGTGTCCTGCTTTCCTGGACCAAGAAGTTCAAAGCCCGGGGAGTTCTGGGCACAGACGTAGTGAGCTGTCTAACCAAAGCCCTGAAAAGTCACCAGGTGAGGAGTTCACCTCAGGCTGGGGAGGTCTGCCAGCCCCGCCCCTTTTCCTTGGGGGCGGGGTCTCACCTGGTGCCTGCCTGGGAAGGAGGACCAGAAAAGGAGCTGATCTCAGGGAAGGTCTCACGTGGTACAGATGTGGCTATTTGAATAAACCCACTGGTGAGCCTTGATATGTGGAGCTTGTTCCTGTTACTGCTGAAAGGTGGGCAGCAGCCCCCTAGGGCCTCCCCAGCTGCCACAGCCCTTGGGGGGGGCGTGTCTTGGTCAGACCCCCTACTGTGTGTAATGCTCTGACCCCCACCTCTCCTCTCTGAGGCTTCAAAGATCACTTTCTTTCCAGTCTGGTTCTCTATTGCACTTCCACTCTATTCGTTGAGTATCTGTATTTGTTTAACAAATTTTATAATGACCTAAAAGCAAGACATGCTCCTTGATAGTTGAAGAGTACACAAATAAACCTAGATTAATTGCTACCCTGACAGCGAGAGGACTATTTTGATGTATGGCTTGCTAGTTCTTTCCCTCTTTAAAGCTGCGATAGTATTCTCTGGTAGTCTGTGTCTCTCTCTCTCACAGTTTTTATTTTACTTTAAAATGCTCCCCCAAGCCTTGGGGAACAGTAGTGCAATGACCTAGGCTGTCTTGGCAGAAGGGAAGCCCATGGTGCTGCCCATGGAGAGGACTTGGCAGATGCAGCCTAAGGTGTCCCCGCAGTGAGGACTTCAGTGTCTTCTCCTGGAAACACCTTTGCTTCCAGGATAAACATGCTTTCCTCAGGGGCCCTCAGACGAGGGTGGGAGCCCCATGGGCTGCCCCTCACCTTGCCATTGCACAGAGGCCTTCAGCCACAGAGCAGGAGCATGGGCTCCTCTGCAACCGTTCTTTCCCTCGCCTAGATCCCTGAACCGTGACAAAGGCTTGGCTTCTGTCCGGCAGACCCAACAGGCAGGATCCAGTGACTTTCTCAACCAGCCGCCTTCACTGCCTTCGGGTTCTCTGTGAGGAAGGATGAGGGATAACACCCCCTTCCCGCCCACTGATGCCTTCTGGGGCTCGTGTTCCGACAGGACCTTGATGTGGATATCCTGGCCTTGGTCAGCGACACCGTGGGAGCCATGATGACGTGTGCCTATGACGATCCCTTCTGCGAAGTTGGTGTCATCATTGGTACTCAGTCTGACTTGCTTTTTGGAGATGGGGGAATCTCAGAGTTTGCTGAAACTAAACCCTAAATTTTAGTAAATTGACAGTTTTGTAACCATCACCACTATTTAATTTTAGAACATTTCCATCATCCCAGTAGGTGCCAAACAGATAGTGCCCATTTGCAGTCACCCCCTGGCGCTCAAATGTTTGAGGCATTTCCTTGGAGTGATTTTGTGTTGGAATAATGAAATTTTGCTTTCTTATATGATAGCTAATCACTGTCGAAGGTAAGAATGTAGTTTATGCTAGGAGCAATTTGTGGCAGTTCACGAATAAAGACTATCCTTACTATCAAATAAAGAAGAGATGAAGTGGCTTAGGGAAAGGACTTAAAAAATTACTGTGGGTTGGTAATTAAAAAAAACATAAGTTAGTTTAACTCGTCCTCCTCTGTAAATGTGCTTTGTCAGCTCTCATACATATTCAGTAGGGACTTCCTCACAATCGACTTCATTTATAACAGCAAACCCCTGGCAGCCCGGGAAGTATAGACTCGACACGTCAGCTTTATTCCTCACGGACTCCCTGGGCTTGCAAAGCTGCTGCCTCCCTCTGTGAGAGCCAGCCCCCGCAGCGGGTGGAAGCACCCTGGGCCATATTCAGAGAACTCTCAGGCAGCGACGGGGTCTCCCTGACTTTGCCCAGCTGGGAGCCCTTCTGTCTTTGCATCTTCTCTCCAATCCCTTGTTCAGGCACTGGCACCAACGCGTGTTACATGGAGGACATGAGCCACATTGACCTGGTGGAGGGCGACGAGGGGAGGATGTGCATCAACACCGAGTGGGGGGCCTTCGGGGACGACGGGGCCCTGGAAGACATCCGCACTGAGTTTGACCGCGATCTGGACCTCGGCTCCCTCAACCCAGGGAAGCAACTGTGAGTGCCCTGGTGCTGTAACCCGGACGTCAGCACCCCCAGGAAGTACCTGGTCCTCGGGACACGTTATACCTGGGGGGCTTTTTAGTTGCGGCTAGTTTTCCATCACAGTGAGTGTGCGAGGCAAGGTTTGGATTTTAGTCTCATGGGCAGATGAGGAAAAATCACTCCAAGGAAACGTAGTGATTTTGCTTTGATTATAACCGACTTCTAATTCAGTCCAGGTTTCTGGAGCACGTGTGTGTGTGAGGCAGGGGAGATACAGCTGTGAACCAGATGGCGCGGGTCTTGCCCTCTTGGTGCATTTGTATGAGTGGCCACAGAACAAACCAGTGTAGTTGGAGGCCTAATCACCCAGCACCCGGCGCGACTCCTTCCCAGTCTGCGGTCTCGTGAGCGCCTTCTCAGCCCTCGCCCACGCTGGCCTGCAGGGGACGTGCTGAGGGAGGGTCCGGCTCGGCGCTGTCTGCGTGCTGCGCTCCTGCTCCCGAGGGCAGCTCCACACGCTGCTCGCCTCTCCTGCTACACAGCGCCTCACACATTATTACAGCTCCTTAAGTGCTGAGTGGAAAACCACTGAAAGTTAAAAAAATTTCAGACTTGTAGAAAAGTTGAGAAAATCATACAAAATTCCCCTTCATTCAGACTTCCTAAATAGTAACATTCTCACTCTCTCTGTTTGTATATACTTATATACATATAAAATACACATATGTGCATAAAATACACATGTCTGCACAAAATTATTTTCTGAACCATTTGAGACTACATTGCATACATAATATCCCTTCACTTCTTAATACATCAGAGTGTATCACCTGAAAGCAAGTACTTTCTCTTACATAATCAAAGTATAGCCATCAAAATTAGGGAATTAACACATAATTTAGTATCTATTAGATTACAGACCTTATTCTATTCTGTAGATATTCTTAATATCTATCTATTACAGACCTTATTCAAAGTTCACCAGCTGACCCACTACGGTCCTTTCTGAAAAAGAAAACAGCTGTGCTGGCCCTCGGTCCAGTCTGGGGTCACACGCTGTGATTTGCTGCCCTGTCTCTTTAGCCTCCTTTAACCTTGAACTCTCCTGGGGTATCTCTTTGTTTTTCACGACCCTGAGCATACAAAGCCCCTCATTTTACAGAATGCCCCTCAATTTGGGTTTGTCTGATGCTTCCTCACGACTAGATTCAGGCGGTGAATTTTCAGCAGGAATATCCCACAGGTGGGGTGTGCGTGTCCCTCGGTGCCTTGAACCTGGAGGCCCGTGTCGGTCCCGTCACCGGAGATGCGACTTGAATCGCTTGGCTGGAGGGACGTGCGCCAGGTGTCCCCACCCTCAGGGGGCTGGTACTCCCTCCATGGTGAATAGTGTCTGGTGAGGAGATGCTGTGAGACGACGTCCACATCCCATTTCTTGTTCCACTTTCATCCTCTAGTTTCAGCGCCCCCTGATGAATTTCTAGACCCTTCGTTTCCCCGTTGATTGGTTGTCATCTTACTGTAAGGAAGAGGTTCCCCATCCCCTCTGTTTATCTCTTTGTGCTGATACGGATTCATGGAGGTTTTTAACTTCATGGGTTATCATTTCTCCCATTTTTCTGATCAAACTTTTTTAGATTTGGCCGGTGGAATCCCCTTCAGGCTGGTCCCTGCATCCTTTTGACATGTTTCCATCACTCTTCTTTTTTTCCTGGCATCGTCAGATGCTCCAGGTTCATCGTGTGTTTTCCCAGCCCCAGCCCTGAGATCAGCCATTTTTCCAAGAAGTCCTGGTGAATAAAAAGTTTAAGTACCTCTGAGAACGTATTTAGACACACATGCTAATGTGGGAGGTGCATTTCTGCTTCGGATGCGCCTGCTCCCCAGCGTACACCCAGAGCTTCACTGGTGGTGCAGGGCGGCCGCGGCCCGAGGACGGGCTGCCCACTCGTTTTTGACTTTGTCACCCTGCCCTCCCCATTTCACTTCAGATCATTTCCACTCCCCCAAAGCCAACCTGAATCTAGTTTGTCTTTTGCTTCTGCACTATTCTAAGATTTCTAATAATGAAATTGATAAAATTGGTTAGGAAACAGGTTTCCTTGATTTTTCTATCGTATTATATTTGGAGAATCAAAACATATTTAATAGTTTACCTGGGAAATAATCAGTAACTGCTTGGTGGGTGCAGACCAGAGTCCAGGTGTAGGGCCCTTCCACCCACCTTTTCATGGAGCCCTCTGGGACCGTCCAAGGCCACCTCGCAGGCACAGCGTCCTTCTCTCTTGGACAGAAGCTTGGCGTAGGAGTTGGAAGCATCTGAAATTTGGATTTGTCGTGCCATGATTGGGAGAGTACCTGAGTCTCTAAAGTTGAGATTCGTAATGCCTAATATGAGAATGACACCCCCATGGCCAGGGGTGACTAAGTTATAGATTCTGAAGCACTTCGTGAGCAGGAGAGAACCTCAGATCCCCTCTAGTTTCGTTCTCCCGACTTTTTAGGGGAGGAGAGGGCACCCCAAGCCGGGGCGGGGCCAGAGGGCTCCCGACCTGTGGCACGGCCCCCCCCACACTCATACTCCTGGCTTTGGGAAAGGATGCTGCGTAACTAAAGGTGTTTCTGCCACGATCTATTCACCAAATCGTAGGTTTGAGAAGATGATCAGTGGCCTGTACCTGGGCGAACTCGTCAGGCTCATCTTGCTGAAGATGACCAAGGCAGGCCTCCTGTTTGGCGGCAAGATATCCTCCAGCCTGCACACCAAGGGCGCGATTGAGACCCGGCACGTGGCTGCCATGGAGAAGTAAGCTGCTGGCCGGGTCCCGCCCGCCTCGCTCCAGAGGGGGTTGGTTCTGGGTGGGCAGCCAAGGCATGGTGTTCTCCTGATGGCGATCGTGGGCCCAGAGAAGCAGCCAGATCTTCCTTCTTCACCGGGCTGGTTTCAGACCCGGTCACAGCCTGAGGAGGGTTGGCAGCGCCTGCCATGACTCAGATGTGGCTTCTTGCTGCTGGTCTCATTGGCCTGGGATTCCGCTGATGGAGGTCTGCGCCCTCTTCGCGTCTTGTTGCCCCCTGCCTCCCTAAAACGGTGATTTATAAAATTTTTAGGGTCGCAGACCCCTTTGAGAATCTGCCTCAAGTTCTGGACCAAAGTGTATATTCGCACACAGTTTTGCTTACGATATCAGGGCATCTTTGGACCCATTAAGGCCCATGCATGGAAGTCAAGTTAAGAACGCCCGCTACGGCAAGAGCCTTCTCTACCTGGTCCTCCTGGGGACTGGCTTTGGCTTTGGTGAGCTGAGGCCTCGTACACAGGTCCCTGCAGTGGGGTCTGGCCCTGGTCAACTCAGGGTCCTCTTCCTCCAGCTTAGAAACCCCAGCATTGCCTTGAGCTTTGTAATCAGTTTAGATTCCGAGCTCAGTGAAATGGCATCTGACTCCCAGAGTCTGTATTTGTGCAGAGCTTGACAGGGACTGAGTTTCAGCAAAAGGTAGTGTAGTACAAGGTGGTTAAAAGGATGGACTCTGTAATCTAATTGCCTGAGTTCAAATCCTGGCCTTTGTACTTACTAGCTGTGTGATGGTGGACAAGTTACTTACCCTCTCTGGGCCTTAGGTCTCTCTTCTGTGCAGTATGGTAATGACAAAATTTCCCCCAGGGTTTTTGTGAGGATTAAGTTGATACAGGTCAGATCCTTGGACAAGTGCCTGGTATGTAGTGAGTGCTCGGTAAACGGTGGCTCCTACGACTGGTTTTTATATTGTTATCATTATTACATGACTGTGTGCCAGCCTGTTTCTTTTCACAGTCCTGAGAGGTGAGAAAGCTGGTTCTCTGAGGGGTCTGCCGTGGGATGGAAAAGGGTGGCCCTCTCATTCCTGTCCTCTGTCCAGGTACAAAGAGGGCCTTGCCAATGCAAGGGAGATCCTCACGGATCTGGGCCTGGAGCCCTCAGAGGCCGACTGTGTTGCGGTCCGGCACGTCTGCACCATCGTCTCCTTCCGGTCTGCCAATCTCTGCGCCGCGGCCCTTGCAGCCATCCTGACACGCCTCCGGGAGAATAAGAAGGTGGCGCGGCTCCGGACCACGGTGGGCGTGGACGGCACACTCTACAAGATACACCCGCAGTGAGTGCTGCCTGTAGCCCCACCCCCCACAAACACGCCTGCCCTGGAACAGAGTTCCTGGGTTCTCTCTGAACTGAGCTGCTTCTCTGGAACCAAACATCTGTTGGTTCTGAGAATTCGGGGGAAAGGCTGAATTCAGAGACTGTATCCATCTAGCTGGCGGGGTTGCTTTGGGGGATCATTCTTAGAGAGATGTTCTGCAAAAGCCACTATTGCCTGACTAGCAAAGCCACCCATTTCTGTGTTTAGCCATCTGGCCACCCATCTATCCATCTATTCATCTACCTACCCATTGTTTTTGACTGCCTACTGTGTGGTAAGATCGGAAAAATACACTCAGTTGTAGATGGGGAAAAATTGGGATGACAGAGATTGCCAAGTTCACACGAAGGCTACTGGTAGGAAAACCTGTGGAAATGAGAAATTCCCAGGAGGGAGTACAAAAGCCTCTCTGGCTGACAGGTGGTATTGGGAGTCAGGTTGGTACCCTTGGAAAGATCTGGGGACAGAGCCCTTCCCCTTCGGACAGAGATGATGTTTGGCCAATACATCATCTGCTTGGACATAATATATAGTGTGCATGGACATGCCCTATTAATTGAGATATTACTGGTAAAGTAGCCACTTCTTTGAGCCTCCTGAGTGTCCCTTCCACTGTCCTGGCTGCCCAGTCCCTCCCCAGTCACGCCCTGCCCCTGCACCATCTAGCAGCTGAAGGACTGAGTCCTGGCCCAGCGGAGCTCCCCAGGCCCCCGCTCCACTGCTGCACCTGCGTCTGCTCCCATTGGCCGGGCCTGGGCCTTTATAATCGTCACGTGTTTTGCCGTCACCCCTGCTTTCAGATACCCCAAACGCCTGCACAAGGTCGTGAGGAGACTGGTCCCGAACTGTGACGTCCGCTTCCTTCTGTCAGAGAGTGGCAGCACCAAGGGGGCAGCCATGGTGACAGCGGTGGCCTCCCGGGTGCAGGCCCAGCGGAAGCAGATTGACAAGGTGCTGGCTTTGTTCCAGCTGACCCGAGAGCAACTGGTGGGTGTGCAGGGCAAGATGCAGGCTGAGCTGGAGTACGGGCTGAAGAGGGACACTCACCCGCTGGCCACGGTCAAGATGCTGCCCACCTACGTCTACGGGACGCCAGATGGCACAGGTGGGCCGTGTACACAGCTCTTTCCTGAAGGGCCCCTAGAACTCCTGTAAACCTCCTTA
>PVKM010051215.1:0-10524 GCA_004027735.1 Carollia perspicillata
TTCTCAGATAAGATCAAGTTCAAGGAGTTCATCATCACCAAGCCCTTACTATATGAAATGTTAAAGGGACTTACCTAAGAAAAAGAAGATAAAAATATGAACAGTAAAAGGACAGCAAATTCACAGTTATTAACATCTACACCTAAAACAAATGGAACTGGAAAGCATTATGCTAAGTGAAATAAGCCAGGCAGTAAAGAACAAATACCATATGATCTCACCTTTAACAGGAACCTAAGCAACTAAACAAACAAGCAAGCAAAATATAGCCAAAGACATTTAAATAGAAAAGGGTATGACAGTATCCAGAGGGGAGAGGGGAGGGAATTTCAGGGAAAAAGGGAGGGGATTATAGGGACAAGTATAAAGGACACATGGACAAAAACTAAAGGGGGTGGAAAGGGGAGGGAGGTGGGGAGCACTGGGGGGTGGTTTGGGATGGGAGTAAAAGACAGAAAACTGTATTGAAAAACAACTAAAATAAAAAAATTAAAAAAAAAAAGAAGGAAGCACATCACATCGAACTGCTTCTTTCACCATAGCTTCTGGATGTACTTGTAAGTGCCCATCTTGGCTTACCTTATGGCTGTGGCCAGACACAGAGGAAGAACCTTTCTCCCACTCCAAATCATTTTTAATGAGTGTATATTTTTCTATAACTTAAAAAAACACTAGTAAGAAAGGAAGATAAAGACTAGCTCTTCTAGATGTGCAGATTTTTCCATCATTCCTATCTCAGGAGAGCACCTCCTTTAGGCTAATTCAAATTACCATGTTTTGCGGGTGCAAGAGCATACCAGAACTCTACCTTCAAGGAATTTAGAATCTTGAAAGGAAAACAAAGCTAACATATACAAGCAAATAGAGAACAGAACAAGACAGCATCTTAAAGTCCCAAACACATAAAACGATAGCTTAGAAAGGGCAGTGTGGGTCAGCTCCTGTCTGCCTTTGGCACTTGAGTTCTGGAGAAAGGAGTTGGGTCCTACCTCACTGGGGGAAGATGTCTTAATGGCCCCTTGTTTCCTACAAGTTTAGTTTGTTCCTAGCCCTTCCATACCAGTGTGGATATCAGGAGGAGACTGGTGGTGTTGTAACTTCTGTGGGCAGTCATAAGAACTGCTGCACCTGACCTGTTTCATTGCCTTCCACTCTGTGGTCAGCACTGTCCATGGCTTCCACTTCTTCCTAGCCAGGCCCTAATACTACTATTACTAAACCACAAACCTGAGAGCTGGGCCGTTCCTGCTACACCCCTGTGCTGAGTAGGCTGGAGGCCTCCTCCACCATGAAGCCACCTTGCATTCTGCCTGCCGAAGACACCAAGCACAGCCTCTCTATGACAGTTCCTGCCCTCAGCACCATCTTATTAGTGAGCCACCTCTGAGACTCTGGCCCTTCCTCGCTCCTTGGTCTTTGGTCCCCCAATACAACTCAGAGTTCTGCCAAGCAGACAGCTGTGTTGCAGACCAAGCAGGGTTGACAGGCATCTTCTTGCCAACTGACTCCAGAGCTGCCTTTTCTATCTCCCATGAAACCTATCCTCAGCTGGATCTTAAATGCCACCTTCTTGGACTTGGCTCCAAGTTGTCATCAGCAGCTTGAGGCCACCACAAGTGCCTGGTTATACTCATGACTATTCACCTGGGATGTTTTCAGACACCTTTAGGTCATCGTCTTCCAGAGTCCATTGGCAGCTCTGTGTGCTCCCAAGTATAACATCCTTAGCTGGTCATCGGGGCCTTGCACATGGGGCCACCATGATGTCACTTTTCTTTCTAGCTCTCTTGGAGTGGACACATGCTCACTGACCCAACCTCGTCTTGGTAGGGTGATTTCTCTATCCTCAAGCCTGTCCATACATGGGAGCTCCACTTTCACTTCTTTATCCAATATTGGTGCCCTGGTGGAGGCCCCCAATTCGACTTCCCATTAGGGATCGTCATGGCCCTCTCTGAGGCTGGGGCCTATCCCAGCCAATTTAACTTCCCAATTGACTCTGACACTTTGGCATTATTGCCTGCCCAGGGCCAACCTACATATTGGTAGGCTAGAAAACTATTGGTAGGCTGCTTCTACACAAGTTTGTAAACCCAGAACAATTTTGAGTAAACACAGCCCCTCTCTGCTGTGGGCTGTGAGGAAAATGAGCTTAGAATTGGAGTCCTGCAGACCTGGACATGGGTTCCCAGCTTTACAGCTTACTAGGTCTATGACTTAAACAAGACACTTGGGCTCTCTGAGCTTCCTTTTTTCAATTGTGAAATAGGGAAAAGCCATGCCTATGCCATAAAGTTTTGGGGAGAATTAAATGAGATCATGCATATAGAATATCTAACATGCTGCTTGACCCACAGCACCTCAAAAAGTATTACTTAGCTCCTTCTTTCAGTGATATTTCCATATGTTGCTACCATGGGAATATATCATTTTGCCTTTTTCATATAACATTTCCTTGCATTCATTTTCCATATTCAATTTCTCTTCTTCATGGTGGCATTCCATTGGAAAAATGTATCATAAAAATTTATTCAATCATCCCTATTGAAAGAAATTTTAGTGGCTTTCAGTTTTTAGTTGAGCTTACATTGCTTCCTTGTCTGTGCAATAGTTCTGCAAGATAGAATTCTCCAGAGTGGGATTACTGGGGTGCAGGGCAGGCACATCTTTATGGCTCCTCTTAGTGTTGTCACGTCCTCTATAGAAGACTGAGCTAATTCACGTGTCCTTAGCAGTGCACATGTGGGCTTGGTTCCCTTTTGGCATTGCTGGCTTTTGATTACTTGTTTTCCTCACTTTTTAGCTATAGTTATATAACATTAAAGGTGACAGGATATTGGAGGCTTTTTTGCTTTTGTTTTGTTTTTTTACTTTACTAAGTTAATAGGTCTCCAGTGGTATTTATGGAGGTTTTCCTTTAATTATCAGTAAGGAAAATTTTTCTGATGTATTTGTTAGTTTACTAATGGTTTTTCTTTAGATGTTAATCACTCTGTGGATATTGACTTATAAACTTATATTGATTCTTATTAATTTTTGGATAGCATCAATTGGTCTTCATGTATAGTTTCTCTATTCCATTAAATTTAATTAACTTAATTTAATTTGAGCTTTATTCCATGTCCCTCTTGGGAAAACTTAAATTTTGTACAGTTTAATGCATCTAGTCTGTCATAGTTGTTAAGGATTTATAGTGGGGAGAGGTAGGCTGTTGCCTTTCCTCCCATCTGCATGTGACAGCGCGTTTTCTTAAAGAGGTGACTGAAATCTTTGGCTCAAATTCCCCTGCCTCGTGGCCTACAAGGCCCTCTTTCACAGCAGTCTGTTTTCTGTCCCAGGTCTGCCATGTGAATCTGGAGGGACAGCCATTCTACTCCAAGAAGGACAAACCCCTGTGCAAGAAGCATGCCCATGCCATCAACGTGTAGGGAGCCTGGGGCACCTGATGTGGACAGGCAGGAGCTCCTGCCTCTGGCAACAAAGGATTCAAGAAGGCTGATGTTTCTTTTTGCAGGAAAGAAGGAAGACAGGAAGCAACTGAGCTCTTCTGAAGTATAATTTCAGTCCTTTCTTCTGTACACAGATTGTGTATTTGCATAGTTCAGACTAGAAGCCAAATGAAAATTCCTAAACCAAGCTAGTAATTAATCCAAGACTGGAATTGTACTTCAGACATTTAGGACAGAACTCCAAGAACTCAAAAGTGAAAAACAAAATGTAACTTTCTGAAAGCGATACACTTCCTGAGGTCAGCAGAACAGGGACGGAGCTCAGGGCAGTTAGGCAGAATCTGAAGCATTCTGTGAAGTTCTTTTGAGCTGTTCTGGCAAACAAAATAAAGTGCCAAACAGTCCGTGCTGCAGGGTATTTTTAGAGCCAGAGCTGAGAGATTGTTAGCTCACATCGATGGGGCTTTCCTCACCAAAAAAGGAAGTGTTATTCCATTACTAGTGTCGTGGAGCTACTTCTGAGCATCAGACTTCAGACCTTGAACAGAACTGAACATTCTAAAGGGAGCCCAGACATGCAGAGTGATGTCTTCTGGGAGCCAATGGACAATTGACCCGGCTTCCGGGAGGGCTCTAGCTCACACTGCTGACAGCTCCCCTCTTTCATACTGAAATATCCAATGTCCCAGAAAGCTTAGCTCCTTTTTCAATTGCTATGGGAAAGCAAAATTGGGTTTTTCCAGTTTTGCTTTGCTGTGTGTGAGAGATTTTAAAATGACTCTGACTTCTGTTTGGCCTTTGTTTTGCTTTATGAGCATGAATGCACAGTGATGTATTTTACTCCCAGTCCTCTGCTCACTTATGAAGTCTTCCTCAGCACCCCTTGCCCAACAGGCTTAGTGACCTGTGGAAAGGAAGAGACAGACAGCATCTGACAAAGGACGGCAAAATAATCTGAGAACATGCCCAAACTCTGGGTGGGGAAGAGGAACCTTACATTCTGCCAATCTCAGTCAAAAGGCATGAGTTGGCGGGACCTCCCACCTTAGATCAGCACCAATCTTCTCATTTGTTCCTTTAAATATAGCACACTGGTCATGTACCATTGTGTTGACTGCTGGAGGGAAAAGATGGAGTGATACATACTCGTTTGCCATTTTGACCAATATTTTGAAAATGTTTTAGCTGGGTGATATAGCCATTATTTAAGTATGTACTGAAATAGACTTGGGTCTTCTAACTTCTTTAAGATATTAGTGATAGTATGCATTAAGTAAGCATTTTGAAGATGTTTGGGGATAAAGAGAGAAGCTTTTGTTTCTGAGGTTGGAAATGATATATAGTCTCTTTCCCTTTTAGCAAACACTGTTATCATGCTCATTGAACATGGCATGGAAGTAAGCAGTTTGAGTGGATGTTTCTCACTTGAGCACAATACTTAGGCACTCTTCCCACTCACTGCTACTCTCTCCTCACTCCTGTTTTGGATGTTCTCTTTGAGCACTTGAAATCTTTTATGAGAATGTATTAGAACACTTTTTCTTCTGAGAACTGAGCTTCCAAGGGACTGCCATTCTACCTGAATCTGTCCCTTCTCCCCAACGGAGAGGGAAGCAGCTAGATGTGACCCTAGCAGTAAGTCTGTGTTTCTTTCCAAGGGTAAGCCCACCAGATGGCCCAGGGAGCTCCAGCAGGGACATAAATGTGCTCCTATCACAGGCTCTTATTTAACTTGGTGCTCTGAGACAGTGAGTATAAAGCACCAGGCAGGGTAAAATCTGTGGGAAGTGCCTGGAGATTTTTCAGGAGTTGCACACAAGTACCTTGGAGCATTCTGTTATTTTTGGAAAGTTCAAATACACAGGGACAAGAAGGTTGCTGACTGTACAGAAAGGCTCTAAGCAGGTTTTCTCTTAAAACAAAACAAAACAAAACAAAACAAAACAAAACAAAACAAAACAAAAAAACTATTAAATTATCAGGGACTGGTCATGAGGAAAGGAAAAAAGTTCCCTAGAGTTGAGTTTCCAAAAATATCATTTAAAAAGGGTTTTTACACACAAACACACTCTCAAGTGTGAGCATTAAAAAGTATGTGATAATTAAAAAGAAAAGTGAAATATCTCACAGTAGGACTTCATAGTCATTTATTGAATCAGTTTTTCTACATGTCAGAGCTAGTGTAGATTCTGAAGGATTCTATTATTTACCAAAACACAAAACAAACAAAAAACATTTTTTAAAGGTAGCAGGGAAAAGAGGTAGTTCTGAATATGTTCTCTCCATGTTTGTAAGT
The DNA here is from genome assembly GCA_004027735.1 of Carollia perspicillata. Taxonomy (NCBI): domain Eukaryota; kingdom Metazoa; phylum Chordata; class Mammalia; order Chiroptera; family Phyllostomidae; genus Carollia; species Carollia perspicillata. The sequence continues at coordinate 5,746 of PVKM010051215.1, forward strand.
TTGATCTAGCAACAGGGTTAAGGCCGTATCTAGTTCAAGTTAAAATCATGGATAGCCTACACCACCGAACACAATTTTGAGTAGTTCATGGTGGGGAGTATACTTTGGATCTATAATTCTTGTCTCCTTATTGTTGACATTTATTCAACCTTTATAAACATTAATTTTTTGCACCTGAGTGATTTGTATTTGTAGTATTTGTGTTAGTAACCTAGCTTTTATAATGTTAATTTTTCAACCCATGTACTTTTTCTTTGGGATTTTTTTTAATTTTAAGATTTCAGAAGTGAAATATAGTGTGTTAGAGGTGTGCAGAAATATTTTGCATGTTTTTCTTTTTTTGCCCGTGTGAATTTTACTTTTTAGCAAAATAAAACCCAAAAAAGACTATGCAATTACAGAGATTTCTGTGTAAAGTTTTTTGATGTGACACCAGAGGCAGGTTTTCTCTATATGGCCACCAATACAGTTCAAGACAAAACACACTGCCCTCTGCAGAAGAAACACATACAACTCACTTGCTCTGTTGGCTGTGTGGCCTAATGGCAGTTATATGTAAATAATACAACATATAATGCATACAAAGGGATTTTTCAGGTAAACAATAAACTGAAGACCAGGCTTTGCCTTTTCTTCTTGGAAAGGTTTATTTATTTAACTACTTGGTGATTAAATATTTCATATTTATTTTTATTCCACTCTAAATGGCTTCATTTCTGGAAAAGTTACTGTATTTTCTACCATCGTTAGTTTTGAAATAAGCTCAGAGAAAAATCCTTTCATGGAATTTAAAAACAAATAGTAAAGACCCTTCTGAGGGTATTCTGCTTAACAAAACCAATTCTTTTTCAAAGTATTCTATTTCCAAGCATTACTTGAAAATAAAGGGAAAATTTTAATAATTTGATTTTGAGCATCTGAATCAGATTTTGAAAGAGCTGTGCAGTTAGAAGTAGAAATAGAATCTCATTGTTTTAGTACATTTTAAAGCTGGAGCAATTTTTTAAATAGGTGATGGAGGAAAACGAGGCTCATAGAGTCATAAATTTAAATTTGGAAGGAGTCTAAGAGATCATCTGGACATTTTCCAGGTGAGGGAACTGAGGCCAGTATGGGGAGGGGACTTCCCAGTATATACAACCAGCTAGGGAGGCAGCTGGTGCAATGGAATAAACAAGGACTTGGACATGGCAAACCAAGGTTTTTTGTCAAGGCTAATCTAATACTACCTAAGTGATACTGGGAGAGTCTCTCTAAGCCTGCCTATTTACCTGAAAATGAAGGTAATAGCACTTGGCTCACAGTGATATATGGAGAACCAAATGCAATAACTTTTGGAAGAAAATTGCAGTACAAATGTTAGGTATTATTATCACCAATAGAGTGGGTCAGAACCCAAGGCTTTCACTCCTTTGTTTCATTTTCTTAACTCCTCCAACTTCTCCATCCAGAAAAAATACATTGGGAAAACCAGCAGCAAGAATAACTATTACACAAATAGCCCAGAAGTATGAAACATATGGATCAGAATTTGATATAATTACAGTAGTTCCCCCTTATCCATGAGGGGTATGTTCCAAGACCCCACAGTGGATGCTAATATATACTGAACCCTATTTGTACTATGTTTTTTCCTATGTAAACATGTGATAAAGTTTAATTTATAAATTAGGCACAGTAAGAAATTAACAACAGTAATAAAATGGAACAATTATAACAGTATATTGTGGTAAATGTTACATGAACGTGGTCTCTCTCTCTCCCACAGTATCTTATTATACTGTACCTATAGCATGGATATGCTGGACAAAAGGATAATTCACAGCTCAGGTGAGATTTCCTCATGCAACTCACACAATTTAAAACTTAGGAATTGTTTATTTCTGGAATTTTCCATTTAATATTTCTAGACCGCAGTTGACTGTAGGTAACTGAAACCATGGACAGAGGAACCATGAATAAGAGGGCTACTGCACCCTGTACCAAAATTCTGATCTCTTCACTGAGGACTGTGGACAGAATAAAAATTGCTTATTCACTTGCTCACCTGTTCATTCTTTCAATAAATATTTATTGAGTCCCTATTATGTGTCAGGCACTGCTCTGGACACTGGGAACATGACAGTGAATAAAACAGACAAAATACACTGTTTTCATGAAACTTAGATTCTGGTAGTTTGGAATCAGCCAAACAAAATAAATAATTATGTTGGATTAGTTCTGAGGAAAAACTCTTGACTATTTAAAGCTTCTCTGCAGGGTAACACTGGCATTCCACTGGACTTAGACTCACTGATAATAACGACATGACATGAAGAGTGGACTTTAGACCCAATGTTAGGAAATAGCTGCATTTGCTGCTCACCCTAGGTATTCACAATACACATTCGGGAGCTGAATGAGTACTCAGTCCCTCAACAGAGACACCTGTCTCACTTACTTGAGCACAGAATACGGAGCTCCAATTTGGAAGACACTGTCTGAACTTTGTGTTTAGACCTTCCCGAGCTCTGGCTTTCCCAGGACAATCCTAATGTCAAATAATCTTTCTTGATGTCCCGCCTAAACCATTTCTGCAACTTGGGCAGTAGGTTGGTGTGTGTGTGTGTGTATAAACTTCATTTGTAGAGAAGTTTTAGGTTCCCAGCAAAACTGAGCAGAAGGCACAGAGTTCCCATACACCTGACCCCACTCATGTATAACCTCCCTCATTATCAACATCTCCCACAAGACTGGTGCATTTATAACAATTGGTGAACCTACACTGACACATCATTATCACCCACAGTTCATAGTTTACATTAGGGTTCACTCTGGGTGTTACATACTTTATGGGTTTGAAGAAATGTATTAGGACATGTATCCACTATTATAACATCATACAGAGTTGCCCTAAGCATCCTTGGTGTTCCACTTATTCATCCCTATCTCTCTTTTAATCCCTGACAACCAGTAATCTTTTTGCTGTCTCCATAGTTTGTCCTTTTCAAAAATGTCATATGGTAGGAATCATACCATGTATAGCCTTTTCGAATTGACTTCTTTCACTTCTCAATATGCATTTACTTTTCTCCATGTCTTCTCATGCCATGAGAGCTCATTTCTTTTTAGCACTGGATAATATTCCAATCGTCTATCTTTTCATACCATAAATGTTCAGTGAGTGGTTAGGCTTTGTTTTAGGGACAGAGGATCACAATACAGACAAGGTTCCTGCTTTCATAGAGCTTACACTTTAAAGGGAAGAGATTAGCAATAAACACATGATACATAATTAATATGAGATAGTGAGCATATGGAAAAATAAACAGAGTGATGTGTTGGGACCTGGAGTAAGCTACTTTTGGTTGGGTGTCAGGGAAGACTTTTCTTGGGAGGTAACATTTGGGCTGAAGACTGAATGTTGAGAAGAAATCAACTGTACCAAAGTATGTAGTAGAGTGTTCCAGACAAAGGGGAAAATAAGTGTGAAGGCTTTAAGGGAACTATTTTGGCATGGCGAAGGTGCATGGCTTGAAAGCACAGGTAGGAGAGGGCAGTAGCAGGGGAGAGGAAGAACACCACGGCCCTTGCAGGCCATGGAAAGATCTGCCAGAGAATGCCTTCACATGCCTGCCCTTGCAGAGAGAGGAAATAGTTCACTACAAGAACCTCATGTTTGATAAAAGAATGAATTTATTTCTCCGATGAGACTTGCACTTGAAAAAATTTTCAAAGCTGTTCATCAAGTAGTTCTGGTTGAATATGGCAAAATTGTCCTGGTTGTACACAGTTGTTCAAGTCTGGGATACCTGAGTTCTGTGTGGGTATGGCACGGAACTGATTTCCTAAGTCTGGGAAACACAGACCTATGCTTGTACACATACATACACGTTGTATTTGATTATAATCATATTATACATACTGTTGTGAGATTTGCTTTCTTTTAATAACAATTTATTTGGGGGGATCACTTTATAAGTTACATAAATGTCTAACCACTGTGCTGTACACCTGAAACTAATATATTGACTGTCAACTGGAATTGAAAAAAAATTTTAATAAATAAAACTACTTTGAAACTATGAACTCCAGTATTTGATCCCTTAAACTTCTGTGAAATATGAGGTCTGTCCAGAAAGTACCCAGTCATGTGCTATGAAAGAGACATTTATTGAAGAAGCTACAAGATACAAGCACATACGACAATGATGTCCCAGTCTCCTTCAACACAGGCACCTCGGCACCTCACACGGTTCTCCCAGTCTCCATCAGCTGCCCTGTCATATTTTGCTTAATCTCACTGATGGTCTGAAATCTCTTCCCTTTCAAAGGAGATTTTAGTTTTGGGAAAAGCCAGAAGTCAAAGGGACCAAATTGTAGTAGGTCTGGGTCACCTGGATGATGTTTTGCTAAAAAAACGCTGCATGAGATGTGACACATGAGGGGGCGTGTTGTTGTGATGAAGCTGCCAATCACCAGTTGCCCATAGCTGTGGCCTTCTGAATCATCCAAATAGTTCCCGAGGAGATGTTCAAGCTTAACATAAAATCTGATGCAGATTCGTTGGTCTACTCACTCAGTCATTTTGAATGTGACAGACACACAGTACACATGCTCTCTCAATAGTGTCTACCGCCCCCACTGCCTAGTACAGTGAAGTTGTCACTGTTCACACATGTGCATTCCAGTCCACTCTCCTTGGCTGCTAGGTTACATTGATGTTCTTGTTACTGTAAACATCATTTTGAGACAAATCCCACAGTCCTGCTGCCCTATTCTTCTTTTGTGTAGGAATTC
>PVKM010051216.1:0-10526 GCA_004027735.1 Carollia perspicillata
GGAGCTGCCGCTGCAGAACTGGAAAGCGTGCAGGGGCCCCGATCCCAGGCCAGCTCTGTGCCGCCTGCCTGTCCGCCCCATGGCAGCTCTGCTCCCAGGCTGTGGGCAGAAGGGTGGCAGGTCCCTGCCCTCCTGCAGGCTCTGCTGTCACCTCTTCAGGAGCGCTGACCCTGTCCTCCCCGGTGCTGCCCCCGGCAGCAGGCCAGCACCCCAACCTGCACTCAGGACGGCCTCTGCACAGCTCACCTGAGCTAGGAAAGCAGAGCTGTTTGAGGACATTGCTCACGAGCACGAAGAATCTTTCTGTAGTGTCAACAGTTGCTCCATGTGAAACTGGTTGCAAAGTTTTCAATTTACCCTGGAATGACAGACAGATGAGGATGTTATGGCCAACTAAACAGTATCCTGGAAACATAGTTTCATCCTTTACTGTAACGAGAGTGCCTGAGTGGGGGTTCTCTCCCAAACGAGATAGCAAAACTCTCTGAGCCAGCTCTTCCCCCCACAAGCATGAGCCAGGAGAGAAGCTGGGGTCTCTGCAGGGCCCCTCTCCTCTCCGGGTCCCTGGTCTCCGGCGTCAACAGAGCATGTCGTCTGAGGAAGAGGAAACTCACCTTCACTGAACACACGCTGTATGCCTACAGCGCTGTCTTGGGGCTTATACCTCTTTCATTTAACCCTACGAACAGGCATTTTGCACCCTTTATGGACAGGGGGAGCGGAGGGAGGCTCAGGGATTAGGACCCTGTAAAAGGAGGTTCGGGGAGGGAGCACAGGCCTGTGAGCCCCGGATCTCTCCCCACACCGAGCAGCCTCCCTCTAGGGATATAGAAACACCCCGTGTTGCCATTGGCTGTTTCTACCTCAGTGTATTCACACAAAAGCCAGGAACCCCCAAACCCCCTCTCACCTAGCATCCCCATACTCGTGGGTCCCCATGTGCAGGCATCTGTCTGGCGTGCTGGTCCCAAAGTAGCAGCTAGTAGGTAGGTATGGCAGCCTCTAACTGGCTGTCCCACCAACAACTTCCCTCCTGAACACCAGGTGAGACCACACTTTCCAGCCTCCCATGTCCGGTGTGGCCGCGCCCTGGAGTGGGAGCTGACCTGATCTCCAGACGGCTCCCAGGCCTGGCCCCTCAACCCTTCCACCCAGTTCTCATCCCCTGGCCACATCCACCAGCTGGATGGAGGAAGAGACAGTACAGACCTAAGCGTGCTGCTCCTCCCTGGCTGAACATCAAATCCCCCGGGAGCTTCACCTGTCTCCTTGCCCGGGCCGTCCCGCAGACCAACCACATCAGGGTCTCTGAGAGGGAAGCCCAGACATCGGGAGTCCTCAGAGCTCCCCAGGGGGCTCCACTGTGCAGCCAGGGTCAGCCCCACTGCCCTAGAGTGGCAGTCCGCAGCAGGTGTCGCCTGTCCAGTAACAGCAGCAGCAGTGGCACCTGCGAACTGTAAGAAAATGCACATCTTCCGTCCCCTCCTAGACCTGCTGCAGCCGAACTCCAGAGAATCCTGTGTTCGGCTCTCCGCCCGGTTCTGATACCCAATGAAGCTTGAGAGTCACTGCCCAAGAGGAGGGTAAACACCAGGCACAAGGGGCCTGGTCCAGACCTGTGGTATCAGGGATACCCATGTTGACGTAGGAGTGAGAAATAAACTTTCATTGTGTTCAGTAGGTCAGTGTCTGTGTGGCGCAAGAGCTGCTAGAAGATGAGAAGGTGGGACTGTGCTCCGGTGTGCGAGAGCTGGCTCCGGACTAGTTACTTTAATTGTTACATTTTCGGGACTTTTGCAAGCCAGCTGCCTTCACACGAGTAGCTTGAAGTTGGCTGAGGCTGGAATATTTACACCACGGAAATTGTCAAACACTGCAAACCAGAGTTTGCTTTCCCAGAGAGCCGGTTGTGAAACCTTAACTGGCACAGCACTGGGACCAAGTGGCGGAGTGGGAAGGGAGCGCAGCGCCATAGCCTTGGGCCAGAAGGAGCCACCCGACGAAGCACCACCAGCCCCAGAGACTCCCGGGCCCAGCCAGTGCTCAGGCTTCTCTCCACGTTGCCCTGTCTCTGCCACATCCTTGCATTTAGAGCTGCTGGAAGCTGAGAGCAGAGGACGCGGAGGACGGTAGGAAGCGGGAGCCGGGGGTGGTGAATGGTCAGGACTGTGTTGCAGGTCAGGAGTGACTGGGAGGTCTGGATCACGGTTTTTCAACCTTGGCACCGAGCTGTTTTGGACAATTCTTTGTTGTAGGGGACTGTCCTGGGCACTGTGCGACTTTGTAGCCGGTTTAGCAGCATCCTCAGCCTCCACCCACTAGATGCTGTTAGGTCACCTCCTCTCTCCCTAGGCATCCTCAAACGTCCCCCGGCGGCCACACCCCCACCAGGTGAGTCCAGATTAAGAACTCCCAGGAAGAAAAGAGACGCTGGGCGGGGAGGGCTGGGCCTCAGCCTGCTTAGATCCCACCGCAGTCACAGGCCGCTCTCCCCCACCTGTGCACAGTGAGCTCCTTTCTCTTGTTCCACCCTTCCTGGTCGCTCCTTCTCCTTCCCAGCCACACCTGTACCACCCCCTCTAGCTCTTGTTTGGGAGGGTCCACGGGTGCTCTCAGTGCATGAGGTGTGTTAGCTTCTCCTCTCAACACCACTGGCCTTGACCTGTCCCTCAGGACAGGGTGGTAGAGCGATTGACGATATCGGGCCCAACGGCGGATGGTCCGGCTGGATCCCGGCTCTGCCAGGCTTTGGCTGTGTGACTTTGGGCAGGTTCCTTAACCTCTCTGAGCCTCCATTTCCTTGTTGATCACACGGGGAAAGTACTGTTTCCTACCTCACAGAGTTGTGTGGATACAGTGGGGTAATGCTCACATTTGGTTATTGTTCGTCATTAAACAGACTTCAGAGAGTGCACCCAGTGGGGTGGGCCATGCCGCGTGCTGGGGATGCACAGCGACCAGGTTTAAGATATTGTGAAGCAGGTGCCGGAGCAGGACAACCCCCAATGCTGTGAAACCCCGCAGGAGGAGCCAAACAAAACCTTGGCCGATAGAAAAAGGCTCCTTGAGAAAATAAAAGTGGGTGCCGTGCAGACCCTGCTGGTCACCTGCAAACACACAGTCACACCCACACCCACCCTCCCCAGCTCCACGGGGTGAGGGACACACCCAGAGCCTTCTGGGCCTTCCTGATAGAACATCAACTATTTCCCCTATTTTCTTTTCCCTTTTTTTCACTACGTCCAATTCCCATTCCTGGATTCTGCCTTATTACTATTATTTTAATATGTCTTTTTCTTCCCGCGTTCTTGCAACGTGGATGCTACATTTCTTGGTATGCGCTATTTGAAACTTGTATTCTGAAAAATTGCTAAGGTACACCAAAGCAGAGATGATATCACAGAAACTCCACGTAGCCATCGCAAGTGTAAACAGCTACCATTTCGCCAGTTTTGTTCCATCTATGTATTCTCTCCCCTCCGTGCTCACATTTTTCTTTCAGAAGTATTTTAAGACAGATTCAAGACATCAGAGCATTTCACCCAGAAATATTTCAGTAAGTATCTTCAACAGAAAATGACATTTTTAAAAAAGCTTATAACCACCAAGTCGATTTTTTTTTCAAACAAAACATTATTTTTAAGGGTCGCCCGTGTCACCGCGGGTGCTTCTGGCCTGTCCCCGCTAACTGCTGTGTAGAGCCTTGTAGGCGCACCCACCACACCTGCCCTCTTCCTTCTCTCAGCGACGGACACCGGGGTTGTGACAGCCCCCCTCCACCACCAATACAGCTGTAGGGGACATCCTCATACGCGTGTCCGGTGGCCTTCGTGAGAACTTCCCTGGGATCAGAACTACAGGCCACACGGATGATGCATTTACCTAATTTGACTAAGAAGACCGGACGGCCCTCCAGGACGGCTGCGCCAGCCCACACTGCGCCAGCGGTTCCCCTCCTCCCGCCAACAGCTGCCATCGCTTGGTGGTCTACTTGTTCACCTAAGGGGTGTGAAGTCACATTTAAATGCCTATCTCTTTGGTGATTAACACTGATTTTGAGAACTTGGTCGTGTTCATTAGCTTTTAGGGTAAACCATTCTGAAAATTGCATATTCACATCTTTTGCCCTTTTTTCTGTTGGAGTCACTCTCTTTTTCCTGATGTTCCAGATGTTCAGTTCCTTGTCAGTTTCAGACACTGCAAGCACCTCCCCCTTCTGTGCTTCGGTCTGCTCCCCTCCATTCCATCACGCACCCCGCTTCCCTCCCGTCTCCAGCACTGTGGGTACACCTTGCTCATTCGCACCTGTGCATGGGCGTTGTGTGCTCCTCGCCAGGGGTGGGTTTGGGACTAGAGTTGCGACCAAATCTACCCTGGAATGGAGAAGTCAACCAGAGGGCTTCCAGGAAAGATCTCACTCTTCAGAGACACAGGAAGAGCCAGTCTCTGCTCTCCACGGTTTTTCTTTGGAGGCGACAAGGAGCTGCTGCGGCCACCCTGCCGCCAGCCCGAGGACGAAGCCCACCCTGATGGCTCAGCATCCTTGGTGGCAGGATGGAGGCTGCTTCTCCGCCCCTGGGGCCTGGCTCACCTCTGACTTCCTCTGAGTGAGATGATAAACGTCCTCCTTGTCTAGATCGGGCCCTAGATCGGGCCTGGGTTTCTGATGTCTGCAGGGAGGAGGCTGTGGGCGGATACTGTCCCTGAGCCAGTGACTCTGTTCTCCTGCTACCATCACCAGTCAGAATTAATTTCATACACAGAGCTGGAATAACGTGGACCTCTGTTATATCTACTGTGCTTGGATAGTCTATTCTATTGCATTTGTTTATTTTTTTTTAATGCTGGGTGTGACCTACCTACTAAATTGATTTCACAAGCTACTAATGGGTCATGACCCACTATTTTAAAAATACTGTGCTAGGTCTCAGACCTCTGACCTGAAGCCTGGGAGAAAAAATAAGTTGTCTTCCAGTAAGGTAGGGGGGCAGGGAGAGTTTTTCCTACCAGGCCCTCAGCGGTAAGGAGCCAATCAGATTCCCCCCTCCCCCAAGGATGACCACAGAGTGAGCCCTTGATAAGCCTTGCTCGCTGGGCTGTGCCCCGGCCCACAGCCCTCCTTCCCCAAGTGATGCCTTTCTGTAGCCTTTTTCGGTGAACAGACGAGGCTGAACTCTTATCTCGCCTCTGCCTGGCTCTCAAGACGCTTGTGGGCCCTGAAGCCTGCTAATTAGAGATGGCTGGGAGGATTACCAGGGCCCTGGTCTGGCAGCTGTGCCCGGCTCTAAATTCAATATCCAGTGCCCTGCGGGGCGAGGGCTCACCTTGATAAGCCCCCACGACAAAGCAGGGAGACAGACAGGGCTTGTTCTCCGCAGAGCCCTCACCCTCTGAATACGGTTTTTGTTTAAGCCCCGGGACGGAGAACATTCCATGGCCTGGCGAACTCCCCGTCCTCCCAAGGTCAGTCCTTCCTCAGTGTCTCTCTTTGGAAACATCTCCCACGGCTGGCCCTGCTCCTGCCCCCTGGCTTTGGGGGCAGTTATGTAACTCTTAGGAAGACCTAGAAATGCAAGCATACGGTGTCCTCAATTCCTGGCAGGCTGGCTGCTTCGCATTTATAGCTGGTGCTGAGAGACTGACTTCACACACAGAAGAGCACACACGTACACATCCCTGACTCATAACCACATTTCTGCTGCGGAATTGTTTAAAAAATTAAACCCAACATCAGCAGCCTCATAATGATGAAAGACGAGAACATTTTGTCCCAGTACCTTGTGGGGAAGGGGAAGTGCATTCAGTAGGTGGAGGGCAAGGACTCCAAGGCAGGGCCCAAAAAGGCCATATGTACAGTACACGAGCCCTCATACTGTACAGCCCCTACATTCCATGCTGGGGGGTTGGCTGGGCAGCAGGTAGCTTGCAGCCGAAGCCCCTAACCAAAGCCTGCTAGGCGTGGTGCTGAGCTCACAGATTCGGCCTGCATTTATTACATAGTTGCAATGAATACAAGGTTAGTGAAGGAAGCCTGGTTTACGGGGTGGAGGAGAACCCCGACAATGTGTTCTGCAAAATGTCTTACTGGAGACCCTGGAAGTTAAGATACAAAGCGCATTTTATTTAAAGCAGGAAACAGGGGTATGTGCTGAGAGTGGTGCAGTTGCTAAGAGCGTACTGTGCAGAGTCAAGACCAGCCGAGACGCACGTTCCGGCTCTGCTGATTTCTAGCTGTGAACTTCAACAAGACCCTTAATCTCTGAGTCTCCGTTCTGCAATATATAAAGTGGACATAACCTGTGGGGGTGGCTGTGAAGACTAAAGGAGATGGGAGAGCCCTTAGTACGACGTAAAGAGTAAGCATTCCATCACTGTAGCTGGTACTGCAGTTCACGCTAAATGCAGGTGAACGCCTTTCTTTGGACTTTGGAATAAAGACATGCCAGTTTTCTTTTCCCTGCTGCTCCATGAAGTCTGATTTACTACAGAGAGGAGGAGGGACTGACCTAGGTGAGCCCTTGAGTTGGCTACTTCCAAGACGCTAACTTGGAATGCCTCGTTCCCCTGAGGTTCCAGTACCTTCGCCTGCTGGCTTTCGGGATACTGCTTTTGCCACCTGCTGCCCTGGGTTTGCTCAGTCAGGACAAGCTGTACTTGCGCTTCCAAGAGGAGGTGTGAGAACTGAGGGGCGGCAGGTGCGAACAGCAGGCAGGGCGGACGCACTGACGAGGGCCTGGTGCGGGCCCATCAGGCCTGCGCTGGCTGCCTGGGCCTGGCTGGCTGGCTCCCCACAGCATCTGCCTTCTCACCGCCCACTGCGCTCAGGTGCTAAGGGTGGGGGCTTCCAAAGGTGCGGCTTGTGGACCATCCTAGTGAAGACAGAATTGCCACCATTTCCCTCGTCCTAATTAAATGCACGTTCTCGACATGTATTTCTCACTTAATTCTCACAGCACGCCTAGTAACTCCACTTTACAAGGGAGGAGACGCACCAGGCTCCTGAAGATGTCCCGTTTGTAAAGGGCGGGGGCAGCGGAGAGAATGACTTGTTTTCGCACCAGCCACCATGCTAACCCCTTTGCATATAATTTCATCGAATCCTTTTAGCAATCCCGAAGCACCGTCCTTATTCTGCATTGAAGGATTTGGGGACCCCACAATGTCCCCCGCCCGGTGCCAGGTGCGTTGCCGACTTGGGGTCTGGAACAAGTTCCTCTTCGGGCTGCCTGACCTCACTGGGGTTGGGCACTGCGAAGCCCTTCATTACTGCACATGTGTTACCTCCTGTAAAGCTCACAAGGCTCATGAGATCGGAACCCGTTTTACAGGCGAGGGGGGCCAAAGCCCCTAGCCTCTGAGGATGCTGCGGAGTCACGCAGGTTAGTTTGAACGCGCAGCTCCCACAGCGCTTGCAGACAGACGCGCGGATTGGACTCCGCGCTACGGCGGCCGCCGAGGGTCCTGCCGCAGAACCCTGCGCTTCGCCGAGCAGTGGGCCCGGGAAACCGATCTAAGCCTCCAAACCTGTCCACGCCTCGGCCAGCAGGGAGAGCAGAGCGGCTTTCCCAGCTCTGCGCCCAGGGGGACCCCGGCAGGGGCTCCGGAGCCTGCGCCCGCAGCTGCCACCTGACTGTGGTCGCAGCTCCCAAAGAATCCCCGACCCGTGCCAGAGAGTCGCAATAGGAACCAGCAGGTCCAGAGAGCTCCCTCCATGTCCCTGCCCCGTGTTTACCACCCGACCGCATTGCAGAAGCATTAGAAGCCCATCACACACTTTGAAAATACTGAGAATAGAATCATTTTAGGAGCTTCTCTAATCCTTCTGCCCAGCAAATCGTGGTTGCTATTTGCATATTCCATTTCATGGTTATGGCCTTCTTTCTACGTAGCTGTCATGAAATGCACATAACGCACATACCAATGTGAAGCCAGGATTGTTCTCACTTTATAACATCAGTATTTTTGTCAGGTTATTACAGACCCTTCCCTGCTACAATTTTTAATGATAGGATTTTTTTTTATGGGGTGGATATGCTCCTATTTACTGGAGCATTTTCCAAATGTTTCACATTCAAGTGGTTTCCAAAGTTACACCATTATAAATGATTCTGTGAAAACATTCTTGTGTACAGAGCCCTCTCCATAATTACACCAATTTTCTTCTGTTACATGCACAGGAGTGGAATTACTAGGTCAAAGGATGGATGCGTTTGTCAGCACTTCCAGTGTTATTGCCTAAGGCTTCCATGGGAAGCCTTAGGCAGTTTTCATACTTTGGCCATTATTACTTCTTACCTCCCAGAATTTTCTTTCGAGGAAACTTCTAAAATCTCCTTCCATTGAGATGTAGTAACACTTTCTGAGAGTATCTACATTTCAAGCAGGATCAGAGCTTGACATGGAAAGATGTGTGCCCCAATGGAGGGACTTCCACATCAGAAAGAACATCAGGGAGGTTCTTTTGCTTTAGGAGGGTTTTCTGGTGACTCTGAGCGGTGGCCTCCTATGCTGCTTACTACCAAGCAAGGCTCCCAGACCCGTCCCAGGGTTCTGAGAAGCCAGGGGTCCCAGCGCAGGCAGGAGAGAGTTCGGTTTTGGGGAAGTGAAAAAAGGCACCAATCCATGAGCAATCAGTAATCATATCCTTCCTCTTGCCGATAACAAGGTAATAAGGAGTGTTGATGTTTGATCGTGGGGTAACGTCCTCCCAGCCGTCGCCACATGCACCAGCCGTCAGGCACCTTAAAGACGGCAGAACCAACTGCTGTCAGTGCGTGGGTTTCTGGGGTGGGGACTGAGCCCACATCCAAGCAGGCTTCTTACTCACTCTGTATAAACCTCCTTGCTGTCTAGGGTCTTCAGACCGGTGATACCACCCCTTGTTCTACCTGTCATTTCCAGTGATGAGTTGCAGGTAACCAGCAGGCAAGCTGTCCCCAGTGGGTGGGGGGCTTGGGGTCCTGGGAGGCGATGAGAAATACCCCTTGCGAATCAACACTATGCCTGGCTGGGCAAATCCCTACATCTCTTCTTACACACACTCTCCCTGCTCTTGGATCCTCTCCTACATCCAAGCTTTGGGGTCCCCTCCAGTTTGTAGACAAGCACCCACACTAGAGCCCTTCGTCTGACAGTAGTAGGCATTGTGATGCACCTCCCAGTTTTCTCTCCAGAACCCATGGACTGATCCCTCGGCTGCTGGGGCTGCCTGTCAGACAGCCCTCGGCTGCCAGTCCTCTCCAGGGTCATTCCCCCTTTCTGGGGCTGTCCACGTCCAATGGCGGGTCAACGTAGGTGTGAAGGTATGGTTCCCTCACCCCAGCTTTGTTGAGACTGCTCTGCAGCCCAGTTTCTCTCCCTGCCCGGACCATCTTCCTGCTTCCCTTCCCTCCAATGGTGCAGATCACAAGAGCACTCCCTGACGAATGTCCTGCATGCAACTCCTCATCATCTGGAGGAATGCAGCCTGTGACCCCGGCCCCACGGGAAATACTCACTTGCTACTCTCTAGGCCCTTGTTCAATAAGCAATTATCTAGCAGACATATGGGGATAAGCCACAACTCAAAATAGGGTAATTTATGGCTCTATGGCTTCTTTTGTGCCACCTTCTGATCCTCAGAATAACTGTCACACTATGACATCTATTTCTAGGTGTGGTAGACAGAACAATGACCCCCAATGATGCCCAGGTCCTAACCCTCAGAACCTGTGACTATGTTAATTGCATGGCAAAGGGGAAGTAAGGTGGCAGATGGAATTAAGGTTGATAATCGGATAATGTAGAGATAGGAAGATCATACTGGATTACGCTAATGGGGCCAATGTTGTCACGAGGATCCTTCAAAGTAGAAGAGGGAGGCCAAAGGAGGCGGCGAGAGTGGAACATGACTATGGAAGGGGATGAGAGGGGCACGATGTGAAAAGTACTTGACTCACCATCGCTGGCTTTGAAATGGAGGAAGAGGCCACGAGCCAAGGACTATGGGTGGCCTCGAGAAAGTGCACCAGGAGAGAAAGATTCTCCCTTAGAGCCTCCAGAAAGGGATGCAACCCTGCCAACACCTGATTTCAGGCCAGTGAGACCCTTGTCGGGTTTCTAGCCTGCAAAACTACAAAATAATAGTTGTTTTGTTTTAAGCCACCATCTTTGTAGTAATTCACTCCGCATAGAGGAAACATCCCCTAGGCAGTTCCAGCTTCCTAGTGATTCCAAGGGGCCACTTACAGGGAAGGTAGGTCTTGACGGGGACAAATAAGTGGGAGCACTTGGTACAACTTCTCACACTTGGAGTTTGTTATAGACTGAGGGCTTGTGCGCCCCCCCCCCCCATTCGTATTTGACATCCTAACCCCCAATGTGATGGTAGTAGGGGGCGGGGCCTTTGGGAAGTGATTACGTCATAAAGGTTGTGCCCTCACAGGTGAGATTCGTGTCCTCTCTGCCACGTGAGGATATGAGAAGATGGCAGTCGGCAACCCACAAGAGGGTTCTCACAGAACCCTGCCATGCTAGCACCCCAATCT
>PVKM010051217.1:0-10519 GCA_004027735.1 Carollia perspicillata
AACTCAACGGTTTCAGAGCACTGGGACACAATTTAATCGCCAGCAGTGAGCCCTCCCCGCCCCATGGTGGTACGAGAAAAGCAGACGTGGCTTCTCTAACTCACCAGGAGCGGCCCCAGGAAGCCTCAAGGCATTCCTGAGGATGCGCAAGCAGCAGTGGGAGAGCAGAGGTTTACTGCTGAACTACAGCAAGCCTCTCCCTTGGGAATGATCTGGGGCTGCAATGAAAGACCGCCTGTCCTTGTGGTCAACTTCACGAGAAACCTGGGACCACGCCCCTTGTACAGCTCCTCACGGAAGACCAGCTTCCTGCAAGGAACAGCAGCTTTCCTTGGTGTTTGCAAGATGCTCTATCAAGGCAGCTATTGTACAGTGATGCTGCAGGGCGTCTTCAGAATGCTCCGTGGTGATGGGTGGGAGACCCAACCCCTTGGGTGTGGCTGGCTGTAAAAGGGCATTACAGAAAAAGAGGGGGCTAGACGGATACAATCTGAGCTTGTGCACTGGCTACATCAGGGCTTCCTCCATATGCCCACTCTTGGCTGCCTGGAGCTTTTCTACAGGGGGTACAGATTTCCTAGAGACACACTGGCACTTTTGAAGTCAGCATGAGCCCAGAGGTTTGGAATGTGTTTTTACCGAGAAGTGAGGAGAACTGAGCAAATCCTTAGCCTTCTGGACGGAGTGTTTTTTCTTCCAGCAGACACGAAGGGGAAAAAACAAGACTGTGTACCTTTTCTGGAAGCCAGGAAACAACTGTAAAAGCAGGACTCATACTTCCAAGCAACACAACAGACACCTTGGGACCACGTGTTTAGGGTTTAGACAGAGCAAGTTTTGTTCAGCCATCTAGCCCCTCTCCTGGAGACTGTAAAGCCCAGGCGCCCTTGCCATTAACTGGATGCTCAGGCACACCTGGCTCAAATTCTCCACGCGTTCTTAAAGAACCACAGGCCTACCTTCCCGTTGGTGCTGCCTAAGTCAGGACAGCAGAGGTGCAGCCCGAAGGGAAGCTCTGCAGGCCCAGGGCAGCCGGGCACAGACTTGTCACGCAGTCCTGCACCCCCACCCCTGACAGGGTCCTATCTCTGGCTAACAGTGACTTTCTACAATTACAGTGTAATGTGATGCCCACATTTGTCAGGTTCCTGGACACGTAATGGGGACTCAGTTACCCAGAGGCAGGGCTGTTTTTAGGGGGACACGTTACTTTCTTTGTTCTGTCTTCAACATTGGCAGTTGCACGTGGCCCCTCTGGCTATGACGAAAGTTAACTGCTGGGGTCACGCAGGTCACTTCACAGGCCTCCAGAACAAACCCACTGTGCTGTGGCCCTCTTGCTGACCTCCTTCATAGGCCAAGCAAGAGGGGTGAGGCACGAATCAATGGTTTCCAGGGATATGGCGGGATTACATTATAAGGATGCTACCTCATCCTTGGTTATTGGTTAAAAAAAAGAAGGTTGAACCAAATGATCTCAACTCTCCCAGCCCTCACTTTCTTTGGTTCTTTAACTATGGCCTGTGGAAGAAAAATGGACTTGAAGCAGGAGAGAATGCAGTGCTCAATAAGGAAGACCTTACCTTGTAAAGTACTGGGCAATGACCTTGGAGAGCGACACTGATTCTCCCCAACAGATGTTTATTTAGGGGAACAGAACCTTCTGTTGGGAATTGTCTTTCATTTCACAACTTCCAGTTAAGCATCTCCCTTGCCCTGGGCTTTGCGCTAAGTGCTAGGTGCTAGGGCTGCTGCGGTGAATGAGACGGACCAGGTCTTCCCTTTCACAGAGCTCACAGGTGCGGGGGCAGAGGCACTGAAGCCAAGCACGCTGCAGTGGGTGCCGTGGGGGCAGACGGCATGGAGGAAACAGATGCTCAGAGAGAACGATGTGGGGAACTCGTTCTAGATCTGGGTGGGCAGGGAAGGCTTTTCTGCTGCGATGACCACCACAGACCTAAATGGTTAATACTTACTACTTGCTGGACATTGTGCATCAGACGCCATTCTAAGTGTTTTGTGTGCACTATCTATTTTTCAAGAAACTTCCTAGCTGACGTGCAACACACTCACGCCTATGAAAGTATACGCACTGCACATCTTGGTAAGTTATCACAAAGTGAAGACAGCCCTGAAACTGCCACCCAGATCAAGAGACAAACAGAGCACGCTGGCAGCATCCCAGAAGCACCCGGGCCTCTCCCCGGTCACGGCTCCCCGACGTTGTCCCCGAGGTAAGAGCTGTCTGACTTTCAACACCAGGGGTGAGGGCTACCAGGCTTCGAATGCCCATGAACACCCAACGTCGCGTTTGTGAGACACGGCCACGTCGCTGCGTGCCACAGCAGCTTTCCCGCTTGCTGAATGGTATTTCACCGTGTGAACGCACCGCGGTTTGTCTGTCTCACGGCTGACGGACACCGAGGTGGTTTTCAGTGTCCGCTGGTATGTGTGGTGTCAGGGCGGACACCCCTGCCCGTGTCTTTGGTGCGCGAGCACTCACGCATCTGTTGGGGACGTACCCAGAAGAACCACTGGTGGCAGGGTCTGTTCAGCTTTAGAAGACACCGACAGGTTGCTCTCCACAGTGGTTTCACCGCTTTACGTCTCCACCCAGAGTGTCCACAAACCTCAGCTCTTGGTGTTTCAGTGGTTTTCATCTCAGCCATTTTGATTGGTGCACAGTGAATCTGAATTTGAATTTCTGTAATGACTCAAGAGCTTGACCAGCTTTTCATGTGTCCATTGGCCTTTTGGGCCTCCTGGTGTGTGAAACGGGCGCCCGTGCAGACCTCCGTCCTTCCTTTAGTCGCCGCGTGCTCTGAACGCAACGCGCACAGAGGTGCGCAGAGGGGGCCTCTCCCTGCCTTCCCGCTCCCTCCGTGGTGTCTGCTAGTGCACGGACATGGCTCCTTTCAGTGCACGTCTTTATTTACGCTTCGTGTTTCTCATATCTTGTTTGAGAAAACTTGACTTATCCCAAGATGCTGAAGATACTCTCCTTCGTTATCTTCTAGAAGCTTTAGATTTGCTTTTCACACTTGGAATTTAAGTCTCCTCTGGACTTGAAGTTTTGTGTGGGGCGTGAGGTAAGGGTCCAGCCTTCCGCACTCCCCTGGCCCCACAGGGCTACCCAGGTGACCCAGCTGAGCTTACTGAAAAGCCTGCCCTTTCCTCCTCGTCCTGTCAAGAATGGAGTGTCCGTGCACGTGTGGGTCCGCACCTGGAAGTGTGAATCTGCCCGGTTACCTGTCTGCCCTTGTGCCAGGACTACACCGCCCTGATGACTCACCGCAGCTTCGTGGCAGACCTGACTGCTAGTAGGGCAACTACCCTGCATTTACTTTCCTTACTCAAAAATGCCTTGGCTATTTTTTACTCTTCTTTATTTTATCACACATTAAAATAGTTTATTTCTCTTTCTAGTTGGTAATATTCTTGAAACAAAAACATCAACTTCAGTGCCTGTTCACAAAACACAAACAGCATAAAAAAAGCCACCATTTGCCAAAAAAGTTGTTTGTTCCTAAGAGTATCAAAGGTGCAAAATAGTCACTTTCTTTTCACATCTGCTTCAAAAGCATAATTATTCTCCTTGACAGACTGAACAGAGAGCCAGCAGCTGCTGCCTTCCTGCTTCCAAGGGACAACGGCAGGTAGGTATTTGGACGTGAGCAACGTTTCATCTGTTAAAATGTTTTGCATGTTTTAAAGAACTTTCCTTAAAAAAAACAAGTTGAGAGTGTTTGCTTCTAATCCCGTTTCCCAAATCAAATCACTTAAAACACATTCAGATCCCATTTTTCTTTATATCAGGAAAACATCTATGTTCTGTTAGTTATTTTCAGTCCTTTGCTTAAGCCACCACATTTTGCCTTGTTCAATGCGTGTCCACCGCACTACCCATGTGTATGGCGCACCCTTGTTTTTCCCTCAAAACTTTGGGCAAACCAGTATGTGTTGTGCATGGCAAAATATGGTAATCCTCATAAAAATCCTGTGAGGTGAAGCAGTTGTGATTTTTATCTCCATTTCACAGACTGGTAGACTCTAATTTGATTTGCCCAGGGTCACAGAACGATGAAGCTGTATCTGGGATTGGACAGAACTATCAAATTATACCTGAGACTGCAACCCAGATTTGTTTGCTTCTAGACCCAAATATTTAAAGCTCTTCACACACCACTTCCTTAGTCCTCAAGCCAGATGACTCCTTCAGGGTATTTGATAGGAATGCATTACAATTTTAAGAAATTCTAATGTTCTAAGTCACCCATTTCCAGTTAAAAATCTTGTTTGGCAGCTACAAAAGCCACTTTCCTGGTACTAGACTGGTCAGGAAAACAAAGCAACAAGAGGTAAAAGCTTCTCGGATTTCTTCCCCAGCCCTTTGCCTCCAGAACAACACTCTCCTCACGTGGACTTCCAAGGCCCCGCAGGCCTGGCTCCCTTCCCAGCTGCCCTCTGCACACCTCCGCCAGGCTCTGCCCCAGCACTCTCCTGGTGAGCCGAGGCCTTTCCCGCGGCTGCACCTCTGCCTGGAGTGCCCTGCCCACCCCAGCTACTGCCTCCTTTTTCCTTAAAGCTGGGGAGCACTTCCTCTGGAAGGTCTTCCAGAACCCGGCCTGGGCCAGGCACTCCTCCTCCTCTGTGTCCCCCATCCTAGCACGTCACTCTGTCCTAGAGTTTGTCTGTCTGCCTCTCAAACTAGACAGCGAGGCACTTGGGGGCTGGGCTGTACCGCCAGAACAGGCGTTTGCTGCAAGTCCCAAGATGTCAGGTCGACCCCCCTGCTAGGTGTGTAACTAAAGAATGGGCTAGGAGGAGGCCTCAGAGCAGTGATTTCTAACGCGTCCAGGGTGCACTCTCTGGTAGAGTGGTGAACTGGAAGGCCTGGGGAAGCGAAGGAAATAGCTTCTGTGATAGACTCGGGCTCTCAGCTGAGACAGAGACAGAACTGAGTGATAGAAGGGTCAGGTAAGAATGGCTACGTACAGTAAGGCAAGCTGTGACTCACTAAAAGACTTCAGAAGTAAAGCATTCCCATGAAGTACACAATTAACCTGCAATAAGGCAGGTTCTTCTAAGCTATAGCCATTCCATGAACTGGGGGCCTGGTTCTGAACTGAGGGCAGCTGCATCTCTGCCTCCCCAATTTTGAAAGCGGTGGTTGAAGAGCAGGCAGGGGCAGAGGCAGGAGGACGTTAGTGAAGGAGAGACGGCCCCTAAGCCCTTCCCAGCTCTGCAGCTGCAAGATGCCCGAGTGCTGCCGGTGCTCGGTGCTCGGGGCCAGCCCGATGCCCTGCACTCAGACAGTGGGTGGTCTTCAAGAACCTCCAAACCCAGTAAACGCTCGCTGGCTTTTCTCGTTAAGAGCATAAGCTTTACCTTCAACAGCATCTTTCCCGGGAGCACCAAGCTGACCCCCTTTCACCACCAGCAAAATGGAGAAAGGGGAAAACTCTAAGGCAGCCACCCCAGGTTCTCTGCAATTTCCCAGTTAGCCCCCATGTTTAGGGAGGGGACAGAAAGCCTCGCAGAGAAGGGGAAGCCGCCCTGCTGCCCGCACTCTTCCTGGCTTCCTGCATGGTCTCTGCTGTACTCAAACCAAGGACTAGCTTCCTTCTTTCAGATATTCAGAATGGAGAACATCGAAGGGCTGTGGATGTTCTGGAGGCCTGATTATCTCCTGGCATGGGGAATACTCTCGATTAGCTATTTTATTCAAACACTGGGGGGCAGGAGTTATTGACACTGGGGCAGCTAAGGCGATTCAAGAAAATCTTCAAATAAGAAAAGCCTGCCTCCCACTCATGCCCCGGGTCAGCAGTAAGTCTCCAGAGAAGAAGCGTCGGAGAGCAGGTGCCGGCGCTAAGACCGAGGGCTTGTGACCCAGCCTCCCCCCATCTTCCCTGGAAAGGACTGCCATGCGGGCTGCAAATAGGAATGACTGGTTCATCTTCCGTCCAGATATGAAAATCCATTCGCACCCTTTCCCTTTTTAGGCAGGGGAAGTGGCCACTGGAAAGAACAAACCGAATGCTGACTGGGAACACACACAACCCCACTGCTCCCTGACGCTTTCTTCACTGCACTGCCACTGGGAGCTCCAAGCCAGTAGGGTCACAGGCGACGTTACAGGTGACTATGGCACACAGCATTTCCGGGGCACACAGTCTGAGCTCAGTGTCATCTGATGGCTAGGAGACACTTTGAAGGTTCTTATGGAGCCCAGCAGACCCTGTCCGATGCTGACAGTTGGGGCCAGGTGCATGTTAGTGAAATGAACTCCATGAAGCCGAGGCTGCAGGGCCCAGCTGGACGGCATATTTGCAAAAAGAGAGCAGGGCGGGCTGACAGGGCCTACTGCAAGCAGCATCTTTTGAACAGTATGCCAAGTTACTACAGAGTGCCAGCAACATCCTCCCTCACCCCTCGGCAGGCAAAGGAGACAATGTGAGAAAATAAACCCTGATCCACACAATCCACTACTGTTTTTTGATTTACAGGAAAAAAAATTGTTTGGTGACTCCAGCTGCGTGGGCAGAAATGACTTTCTGAGAAGCTAGAAGCCCTGGATGGAAAGGACTCTGGGGGATCATGGCGGGGAAGGAGAGTTGCCAGGGGTCGGCGTGGCTCGTGTGTGAAGGACCCACACCAAACAGCAACAGGACAAGACCGGCCGAGTGGCTCCATGACATGGGAAGCACAGGAGTAAGTTGCAAAGACGGGGTTCCTGTTGAAGGGCAAAGGGATGTTTGCCTACATTCTTAATGAAAAGCTCATTTTAAGGATTTAAAGTTTGCTGAAACCCAGGCTTTTCTCATCTGTTTTCAATGGGAAAGTACGACATCCCCATTCTCATGAATATCATATATGAATAGAGAATAATTCAGATCTGCAAACTATATTGCACAGGAAGAGGAAAATGAGACTCTAGCTATGGACTTATTTGGTGATGGGGACTCTCTTCTCTAGGATTTAATATATTTTCCAAGCTTTGAACCATGGGCCAAGGCTCTCTGTTCTGTCTGCAGACCAGTGGGGATACAGGTGACCAACCCAGAACCATGTCCCTTTCTCCTGAGTTCTCTCTCTGCCCTTACCTCTGGCCCCTCCTCGCCTAAAGTCAGGGGTGAGAAGCCCACTCTTTGCTGAAAGAGGAAGTAGGTAAAAGAAAGATAACCAAGCAAAGCTCGTGGATACGATCTACAAAGTCTTTTTTGCTTCCTAAGAGATTTATTGCATCCTCCTCTTTCTAGAGCTTTTCTAAGTTGTAAGTGTTCAAATGTGAGACCATGTTAGATCCAGGTCGAGTGGGGGTTTTGTAAAACACTGAATGATGATCAGAGAAAGGAACAAGCAGCCTTGTTAAAAGCCCGTTCAGCAGGATGCCAAAATATACCAGAGCCTTCTACAAACAGCATGAATTACATTAACAGGCCTCCGTGGGTGAGTGGAGTCGTATTCTCAACTCTCGTTGCCTACCCTGTGCTCGCCCCATGGTTACATAACCTTTAGAATGGAATTTGGAAATTCTTCTGACCTTGCCCTGCTTGCTGATAGTGCTGAGCCAGTGGCTGGCAGGGGCGCACTCTAATAGGCAAAACTGGAAACCCAAATTCACAGTCCTTTTGTCTCGGCCCAGAGACTGTGCGTGCAGGCAAGGAAAGAAAGACTCGCCCTGTCTCCCTCCTCCCCTCCTCTGGCCTAAGTTCACGCTGACTTCACCCAACAGGCACCTGACCCTCCTAGATGAACTGGGAGGGGCTAAAGCGTCATCCACATGGGGTGGCAGTCCAGGCAGCAAACCATATTTAAGATGCTGAGTTGTAGAGCATTCAGGCTTGGGAAGGAAAGCTATAGGATACCCAATTAAGCCACATTTTCAGAAACTCAAGCTTTGACAAAGGCTAAGGAGTAAGGAAAGAGAAAACAGAGTGGTGAGCCCACTGACAGTGAAAGTGCGAGGTGGTAATTATTGCAGCTTTGCAACTCAGCTGGGCGTATCCAGATTCCTCTACAGGAAGAGTCTTCCTCACCAGGCCCACCAAAGATGCAGAAAAAGACCCTTTCAGCTGTGCCTTGGCTTTGCATTTTCATCTTGGCCTTTGTCAGCCACCCAGTGTGGCCACAGAAGCCCCCTAAGCGCAAGACACCTGCACAGCTCAAAGGGGCCGCCTGCTGTGAGGAGGTGAAGGAGCTCAAGGCCCAAGTTGCCAACCTCAGCAGTCTGCTGAGTGAGCTGAGCAAGAAGCAGGAGGAGGACTGGGTCAGCGTGGTCATGCAGGTGATGGAGCTGGAGAGCAGCACCAAGCGCATGGAGTCGCGGCTCACGGAGGCCGAGGGCAAGTACTCCGAAATGAACAACCAGATCGACATCATGCAGCTGCAAGCTGCGCAGACTCTCACGCAGACCTCGGCAGGTAAGGAGCAGGTGTCCGCAGGTTCTCACCACCGTGCCCTCAGACGGCCCAGGGTCTCCTGACTGTGGCATTGCTTCTAGGTAACCTGGCTGTCAGAACGTTGACTGGGGGTTCTTTGGGGGTATACTTTCTTGGGTACATGCTATTTTCTCTTTACTAAAGGTTTACAGAGTATTTCTTTTGCTTTCCAATGTTCTGTAAATTTACCCAGGACCTTCACAGGTCTCTTTTATTCACCCAATGTTTCAGCACACTGATGGTATGAATTACCACCTTGGGGCACAGAGAGATTACGTGGTTTGCCCAAAGTCACACAGCAAGACTTAGAAAAAGGGTTCAAGTTTCTGGTTCAGTCCCCTTCCTTACCCAGAGCTGATGGGCTATACCCTCAGTCCTACGGAAGCAGGAGTGAACACCAAAACCAAAATATCTGTTGCTCCAGAAGCAAAGTTTTGCCAAAAACAGATCTGTTATGTCTCTAACATTTAGCGGAATGGGCCGCAATGGAATCTTGTGCCCTCTCTCTGCAAACCTGCCTCTCCCCACCGGCTCTGCCCAGGGCCTTCTAAGGAACTCCTCTGTGCTCAGGAAGGGACAGGCTCAGGTTTCCTTGGTTCTGGTGTTTCTACTTTCCCTGTGATCTCAAACAAAATTCTCCCTGTTAGTACAGGAAGAAAATGTAATGCTGAAATTTGGCTTTTTTAGGAGGCCAAAAATAAGATACAGTTAATATTTTCTTTTGCAAAATATCTTTCAGTTTCTGGCTAGCTTGGCTCAGATGGGCCAAGGTGAGTT
This sequence comes from Carollia perspicillata, assembly GCA_004027735.1. Taxonomy (NCBI): domain Eukaryota; kingdom Metazoa; phylum Chordata; class Mammalia; order Chiroptera; family Phyllostomidae; genus Carollia; species Carollia perspicillata. Next base: position 9,222 of record PVKM010051217.1, read on the forward strand.
TGTTAGAGAGAGATTTGGTTTTCGGAAGTTATCAGGAAATTACTAGTTGGAAGGAGCATATCCTACAGACATGTCATTTCTTACTGAAACTTTCTGGTCACACTGTAAGTCAAGAATGAAGAACAGAATAAGTCACTGGTTACCCTTAGTTCAAATGAAAAAGTTTTAGCATGCAATTAAGCTTTAAAGCTCTGTTATCTAAACCTACGTGTGTAAATCAGCATCTAAGCACGTACTGCCTGACCCTCAGCTCGGGACTAGAAGGCAGCCTCTGGCCCTTTTCCAGACCAGTGAGTCCTGACTTGGTCTGTGAGATGAGACGAGACACGCAGAAGAGCAGGCCAGATGGAGGATTCTGAGTGGGCCTCCTCCTGCTGCTCCAAAGTGGGGCTTTTCGAACCCCCCAGAGGGGAGTTTCTTGGGGTCAAACACAGCGCTGCTGCTGGGACTCAACCTTCTTGTCCAGGACAACATTCCTTGTTTTTCCTCTCTGTTCCCAGGGGCTGGGTCACCTTTACACGCTGTGAGCAGGCAGCCCCTGGGAGAAAGCAGTAATTGGTGCTTCATCAGTAACAGAAAGTGAAAGACTCTGCTGACAAAGGCCAACCTTTCTCCTCCCCATCACGCTCTCCTCAGACAACTCCCACGACAGAAGCGTTGCCATCTGCCACCTGTGTACTCTTCTCGAAGGCCCAGGGCACTGGTCGCCGAGGGAAGCTCCCGAGACACAGAAGGCAGAAGTGTCTCTGGTTGGCTCGCTGAATGCCATCAGGAAAGGCTGTCCCTCCCACAAAGTCTTCAATGTTCAGAATAAGGAAACTATCAGTCCCCAGTCCCCGTGAAACAGCAGTCCCCAGGGTGGCCAGGGAAATGTTTAAATCAACCCCAGAGTGAAAACTAGCCTGTCCCAGGCTCTCATGTCCTTGTTCTAATGACTAAAGCCAGGAGAACCCTCCAGGGGTCCCTCAAAGTACATCTGCGTTCATCTAGCTGTGTGAGATTAAGGTTGGGATTATAAATCTACCTCCCTTAATTAGGACCCTAGTAACCCTTTCCTCTGAAGAACAACAAAACCAACCAACCAACCATCCACCCAAATAAACCAAGAACAGCAGTAAAAGCAGACCCCACGAGACACTCATGATTACCTGGTAACAGGGGCTGGCTGGCCCGGAAGTTGGACGTATTAGAGCCTGTTATGTGGCCTCACACACTGTTGTAACTCCAATATTCGTGGCCTAGAGCTACTGCAGGATAATTTGTTTCAGAGGAAGCCTAGCGTCGCCTGTCTGATTGTC
>PVKM010051218.1:0-10519 GCA_004027735.1 Carollia perspicillata
TAGCCCGGGAGTCTGGGGCCCTGGGGGGGGGGTTAAACGCTGGAGAATGCAATGATGGCGAGGCGGCGCTAGGGAGCATGGTCGGGGGCCTCTCTGGGGAAGTGATGTTTGAGCAGTGACTTGGAGGAGGCGGAGGAGTGGCCTCGTGAAATTCATTCTGGGCAGTGGGAACATCGAGTGTAAGGGCTCTGGAGAGGGAAGGAGCCGGATGGCCAGCATGGCCAGAGCACACTGACAGGTGGGGGCAGGACAGAGGAAGCAGGGTTTCCATCGAGTAAGGACTCGGGGTCTCATCCCGAGTGACATGGACGCTACTTCAGGGCGTTGAGCAGGGAGCCAGGCTTCCCAATTGATCGATCAGGGGTCACTGTAAGTGCCGGGCAGAGAACAGGGCCGGAGCAGTGGGTCGGAGGGGAGCAGGGGGACCAGGTGCACGGCTGCTGCTATGATCCAGGCGAGGATGATGGCAGCTTGGGCCAGGGCAGGGCAGGGAGCAGTGGTTAAATTCTGGAGATGCTTAGAAGCTGGAGCCAAAGGATTGAACGTGACTGCGGAATGCGCCCCGCGCTTTCACACCTCTGTGTCTTAGCCTGCGCTCTTCCCCGCACGCACCTGCGCTCTTCCCCACACGCACCTGCGCTCTTCCCCACACGCACCTGCACTCTTCCCCGCACGCACCTCGCCGCTGTGTCTGTTGGTCCTCGGCCCAGAGCTCTCCTCTGATTCCCCACTCAGGTGGCAGAGCCTGCTGGGTGCCCACTCTTTATCCGTTCCATGTCCCTCCTTGCTGACAGATCCCCAATGTTATCCAGGGGAGCAATGTCTCCACCTTAAAAGCCACGTATCCCCGTCCCCCGAGCATATAGGGGTTGCCAGGGAGATATAATGAACAGTCCCAGACGTGGGGGGGCTTCCAGGAACAGGCTTTCTGTGGGGGGCTGGCTCATCCTTTTGCCCCTCTTCTTCCTCTTTCTTCCACCCTGGAACAAGAACGTGGTGGTGAGGCTCCTTCCCCGAGAGCTCTTTTGAGACCGTGAAGGAAATGTCAAGAGCGTCACAGTGACCTTGACCCTGACATCCTTGAGGAAGGCACTCGATATCGGAACTTCTCGTCGAGAGGAAAATGAAACTTCTGTAGATTTAAGCCTTTGTAGTTGGGGCCCTATTAGCAGCAGAGTGACACTCTCCCCTGACACAGCCGCCATCCAGCTGGAGGTCTGTCTGCACCTGAGTACACAGGCCCTCGAGACTCAACGCGCCGAATGCCGGGTCTGCCATCTCTCTCTGAAGGAATATCTTATTGGGGAAGGGGGACATCTGGGGAAAAAAGAACGAACCGTACAAGAGCTGCACCTGTCTACCTACCCGCCTGCCCATCCACTCATCCACCCACCCCTCCATCCATCACCCACCAAACCATCCACCCATCTATGCATCCACTGTCCACCCATCCATCCACCCACCCACCCACCCACCCATCCGACATAGTTGTATAAGGTATCTACCACTATGTGCCGGACCCGGTGCCGGACGCAGGAGCTGGAGATGTGGACAGCGCGCTTCTTTCGATGCCCGTTTGCTTCCCTCTCAGCAGACGCCTGGGCAAGGACACCCCGGGAGCTGGCGACCGAGACCGCCCCCACAGGGGGAGACTGGGCTCCAGACGCCACAGGTATTTATTCCTTTGAAACACTTTGAATTTTGTATCACGGGTATGTAGCCACGAAACGTTTTTTAACTAAAAATACATGTACGTTTCGTCTGGAGTTTCAGAATTTTCCTTGCTCCTGAAAGGATTTGAGGCGGCTGACAAGTACACAGAGATGAATAGATGCGGCCTGCTGACAGGGAGTTGACGGTCTCATGGGGCAAAGGAATGAGAGAGCAATTCCAAGGCAGTGTCGCACGAGGGGCAGAGGGACACAAGATGCCCTTTGGCGAGGTCTTAAATGAGGCTGGCAGCTGCGCTCTGCCATGTCCCCTAAACAATGACCATGGCCATCGTCACCTCATTCTTGGCTGGGCCTGCCTCTAGATTGGATGGCCAAGACTTCTCCCATCCCCCGGGGTTCAGGCACCTGTGAGCTGACCCCCACGTCACTGGGTCACACTTATGTCCGGCCATATGCCTAAGGCAGGGGTGGCTGGGAAAGCAGCCCAGGCCTCAGGGAGCACCCCCGTCCACAGTGGGGTGCTGGCGGCGTGTTTACTCTGAGGGAGCCCCGCTGGGCCTGGGGGCGAATGTGCAGGGCACAGGAGGGAACTCCTCTCCGGCGCCCTGGTGCGCGCGCAGCAGGGCCCTGACGGCTCCCACAGCCCCGGGCTGGGCAGCCGACGGCCGAGGGGAAGCAGAGCCGGGAATGCGCAGCGGGCCGGGGGAGAGAGCAGCCCAGCCGGGCTGCCTGGACAATGCAGCCCTTTTCAAAACAGCCCTTTGAAATCGAGCAAGAATAACTTTAAACAATAAGATGCTTCCCTCTCCCCCTCGGCTGTTGCCCAGGCAACACCAGAGTGCTTTACAACTGTTTAGTTTTTTAAGAAACCAAATCTCCCTTCCTTTGGTCAGCTACTGCCAAGAAGATGAAGAGACAGCCGAGGCGCCCCTCGGGGCCCATTGTGTGGGAACCCGGGTCAGCCGCCCGCGGCTGTGACATTTAAATCTGACGCTACATATTATGTATGAACCCGGAATCGCACTCCTCAGCGACTCGTGCTCCCTCACAGGGGGAAGCTTCAATCTCCCGCCCCGGACTCCTCGCCCCCGAGTGCAGCTCCAGCAGTTTGGGGGGGGGGCGCGTCAGAGCACAGAGGCCGACCTCCCTTTGCAAAGCAGCTGGTCGCCAGGGTGGGTGTCGGAAAGCACTCTGTTCCCAACCCACTGCACCGCCTGCCCCAGGACAGCCCTCCTCCAGGGGTTATTGCGTCCCGCCGTGGGCAGTGTTCACCACCCCCCCAGAGGCTCCCCGAAAGTCCCTGTTTGGAGGGGCCTTGACCAGAACACCTGCAGCTCGCCCGGTCACGTGTCCCTGCTTGCCAGGCAGAGTGACGCCCATTATCTCCTCGGGGCTCCGACAGCCCAGCGAGAGAGGCTTTTATATGTAATCCCCGGGTTACATAGAAAGAGACCCAGGTGCAGGGTTCTGAAACAAGGCACTGGATGGTAGGCACTTTCAAACAGAAATCGTACAATTGTCCAAGGAGGTAGGTATTCCCAGGAGGCCACTTAGTCAGAGTGGCAGCTGAGGCTGCAGGGTGCGTGTGACAAGCAGGGGGTGTGGCAGGATTTGGGCCCTGGCCCCTCGGACGGCAGAGCCTGAGTAAACCGGAGTCTCCCCCCAGGCTGCCCAGGGGAGGCTCTGTGACCTGGGCACAGAGGGCAGAGCTCCCCCGGGTCCTGGGGCTTGGTCATCATGCTCCTCTGGAGGGGCGATCGACCCCCCGACTTTGCCCCCAAGGGAGGAAAGTGATGAGCTTTGGCAACATGAAGTTCTGGGTTGTGTGTCCTTAGGCAAAAGAATGTATTTAAAACCTCACCTCGCTTGTCTGTGAAATGGCAGCGTGGCCGCGAAGATCGCAATAGCTGTCACTCAGGGGGACCCGAGCCGGGCTAGGCGGTGGTCCGAGAGCTTTCCATGCGTTACTTCGTCTAAGCGCCACCCTCGCTCCACACACAGGCGCCACTGTTGGCTCCTGTCCCGCAGAGGACCAGGAGCCCGCGGAGTGGGCCGAAGTCCCACCGCTAAAAACTAGAGCTTCTGCACGTGAACCAGAGGGACGGGGCCTGGCAGGGAACGGGCCGTTCTGAGCGGGAGTTGGCTCTCGTGTCCCAGGAAGATGAACGGAGGGGGGTTGGGCACGGGGGCTCCTGTCTTCTGGGAAACAGAACATGGGAGGAAGTTAAATCTAGAAAAGTCAGCCCAGGTGAGAACGTGTCCCTTCTCCAGCTCAGCTGCAAGGCCAGGGTGGGGCAGCGGTTTCGGCCACACACAGCCCGAGGCGGACGGCTCAACACGGGTGAACCGGGAAAGGCCCTGGTAGGGGAGGGAGGCCGGCGGCTGCAGGCAGAGTGCCTTAGCTCTCCGCTCCTGGGCCCTGCGCTGCGGGAGGGAGCCCCCACCCACGACAGGTGGCCTTGCCCCGTATGGGGACCCCCGGAGGCCCAGCTGAGTCCCTGGCAGTGAAAGGGGACAGGGGCTGCTGACAGGCTCCAGGAATAACATCTCCGGCTGACACTTCCACTCTGCCTCTTGGGCCGGTCTCTCCCGGGGAAACTGCCGGTGTTCCCTCTCTCCGTCCCAGCTCCACCCTGAGAAGGTCCCTGTCCCCTGCCCCCGTCCACACACACCTCGTTTAGCGCTGCTAAATGGCAAGCTCAGAGATGCGGCAAGGAGGGGCTGGGGTAATGAACTCCCATTGGCTTCCTTCACAAGATCACTGTCTTAATTTACGAGGCCTGAGTGAGTCTCATCTCCCCAGTGCGTGTTGAGTAATTAACTATTAATAAAAGCATTACTGAGAGAACCACGGGGGCATGTTTAATTCATGGGGCAGCCCTGCCACAGGACAGAGGCTCTGGCTCAGCGGGGGATTCCTCCCAGAGCAAAATAGGGCCAGGGGGATGCTGCCCCTTCAGCCCCTCGGCCCCCTGCGGGGGGCCCTTCTTTATGTCCCTAACCGGAGGAGCCCAGTCCCAGGAGGGTGCCCAGGCTGCTGCTGGCCACCCAGCTGGAAGGCCAGGCTGCAGCGTGGTGCAGGGCAGCCCCGGAGGTGTGAGCCCCAGGGAGGCTCCTGCTGCGCTGGGGAGGGGGGCAGGTGAGGTGCGTGACCTCGGGCCAGTGGCCTAGTCTCTCCGAGCCATTTCTCATCTGGAAAGCGGGGCAGCTACTAAAACCACCTTCCAGGGTGGGACTGCAGGAGTGAAGTCAGGGATGGGAGAGGGCGTGGTGAATGACCCCATGCTCCTCGAGTGTGTGGCAATGTATTTAGGGGCCCCTCGTCCCCCGCCCAGAGACACAGGCAATTGGTGAGTGTTGTTGGGGGGAGGGGAGAAGGGGAGGAGACACCTGCCTGTTTAAGAGCCACCTGGGAGGACACTGCCTATCGGGTTACCGCCCACCTGTCTGGGGACAGGGGCTTTGCAAAGGAGGCCCTTCCCCATCCCCAGTGAACTAACCCTGGCGGTACCCAACACACCCTCCTCATGCCTCCGGTCTTCGCATCAGCCCCACCCCCAACCCCGCCCTGCCGTGCCTTTCCTCTCGTGTCTGCTTGGCGACTCCCACCCAGCCTTCAAGACTCAGTCCGCGTCGGACAGCTCCTCCTGAATGTCTTTGCTCCCTCCTGCCCCGCGCCCAATTGGTCGCTCCTTTGTCTGCGCCTCCCATTCGCTCTTCAAATATGGCATTTATCCACCCATCCATCTATCCACGCGCCCATCCGTCTACCCACCCACCCACCATCCATCTGTCCATCACCCATCCATCATCATCTATACCAAGTGCCTGTATCAACAGCTCCTCCGATCATGTTGTTTGGAAGTTTTGGACAAGTCTGGCTTTCCCTAGACCAGTGGTTCTTAATCTTTTGGGGGCCAGGCAACTTTCCCCAGAAAAAAAGTACCCACGGGCATCTACTTGCCAGATGTTCTGTCTCCCTCTTCAGGGACCCCCGGTCATCCTAGAAGCCAGGCTTGGACACCGGGTGTGGCGGGGGCTGTGATGAGCCGCTCAGGTTCCCGTCTGGGAATGGAAGGCTGATTCCCCAGCTGCCGGGAGTGGGGCTGGAGGACGGCCCTCCGCTGTCAGCCCTCATCAGAGATTCTCTGGATTGGAAGAAAACAGCCTCACCCGAAGTCACACCTCCTTCCAGGGGCAGGCCTGCTTTCAGTGACAGATCAGTGAGGACATGCCAGGGCCCGAGCCTCTCACCCCGCCTCGGGGCCCGTCTGAAGGGCTCTCTCACCTCGGGGCCCTCCTCGAGGTCCTGAGCCCTTGGTGGGGACTCAGCGTCTCTCACTCCCACAGCCTGTACCCTCACGCCGCCCGTGTGTTTCCCCTACGACCACTTTCTGAACAACATCGAATCTCTATCCCTGAGTCTACTTCCCAGGGAACCTACTGGATTGAAAAGGTCCTGCAGAAGTTCTTTGAGGACAGCGACAGCATCGTAATGACTTCCATTATCTCCAGCAGCTCCCACGGGGTGGGGTGCATCGTAGATGCACCAGGAAAATGTATCAAATGCATGTTAGTGCATTTTCTCCTGGTTCTCTGTTCCCTGGCTGTGATCCCGCAGGAGAGTTCTCATCAGACATCCAGGGAAAGGGAGAGCCCCGCCAGCAGGAGGCCAGCAGGAGGCCAGCAGGACCAAGGCCCGCGGGTCTGTTTCCGGAAAATGAACTAGTTGCCAATGAAACTACAGATAACCATGGGAACAGAAGTCAAGGTAACCGGTTACTACAGAGCCGGGGCAAAGGGCCTGGTGGATGTCAGGGCTGTGTGGTTAGGGCGAAGGCTCAGGGTGTGGCTGGCGGGCTGGCGGGCAGCAGGGACGGGTGGTGGTGGCAGAAAATAGCTTTCTTGCAGGGCCAGCCATTGAGGTTAGGACGGTTGCCGAGACCTGGGAAGCCCCGACTTCAGTTCCCGCTGTTGGAAATTCCTTCATGAAATGATACCTACTAAGTGCCTCTGCCGTGCCCCCCGCTGTAGTGAGGATGGTGAGCCTGAAAAGCCGGGACTCCAGTGCTTGTCTTCCCCTCACTGGCTGTGTCCCCTGGGCAAGTCGTGACTTGTCCCCATTGCTGACCTTTACTAGGTGGCTATCGCTGCGTGCCCAGCACCGTGCTGCTGCCTTACAGGCATCACTGCACCTTCACGACAGGCACAGTTACCTCCCGCTACTCTGGGGTTGGCGGGGCAGGTGGCCTGCACGAGAGGCCCCGAGGGTGTCCATCCCGGACTGGTCCACTCCGGTCTTCTCCCCGTTTCCCCGGTCCCCTGCCTCAACACTCCCCTGGGCTAGGAGGAAGGATGGCCCCACGTGCACCTCTCCAAGGACAAGTGTCTCTGTCCCGAATTCAGCATGATGCCTGGCATGGCATCGGCACCCACTGGATAAGCTGAGCCCCCACCCTCAGGTCTCTGCAGGTCGGGGACCCGACTCAGTCCGTTGCCAGTCTCCGATGCAGAGGTCTGCACCAAATACAAGGACCACTCTCTTGGCTCCATTAAGTGCACTCACAAGCCCCTGGGATTTTCCTGTTTTTCTCAGCAGAATGGAGCAGAAACAGATGGAGGGGAGGCCCCAAGCCCTGGCGGCAGAGAAGGGCACCGGGACACAGATGAAGGCATTCCTGGTCCTGCCTGCCGCCACTGCAGGGCCGTCCCACGGGCAGGCTGCGGCTGGCTCCCACCCCCACCACGACCGAAACTGCAGGCATCCTTGCATATTGGGGGCAATCACCTTCCTTCCACAGGAGGCTCCCGGGAGAGTCGGTGGGCATGTAAGCAACTTAAAACTCCAGCCTGCAGGTCAGCCCTCACCCCCTCCTCCCTCCTCTGCAGAAGCCCTGGAGCTGGAGCTTCGTGGGGACAGACACCACAGCCTTGGAGAGACCAGTCACATCCTCAGCCTCCTGAAACCTGTGCAAGCACCGAGTTACCATGGCAACACTGCAGCCCTGAGATGCAATGGCTGCAGACAACATAGGTGCTTCTAGGGCTCAAAGCTGAGGGTGAGCATGGTTTGGCCTGGGAGGCCAGGCCGATTGGGTGGGCAAGGAGGGGGAGGAGGGTAGGGAGCCCTCCTCTAGGATTGCTGGTAATTGCTGCTAAGTGATGGGCTGTCACTGAACCCAACATGCAGACGGTGGGGCCCTTGTCTGTACCCTGTAATTACTGCACCAGACAGCAGCTCTTGCTCCCTGTGTGGGAAGAGGGGGACAGCGGAAGAGGGGGAGGTGCAGACAGGAAGCTCTCACCCACCTGAGCCAAGGGGGCTCTAGCAAGCTCTCCTGCAGCCCAGGCAGCTTCTCAGGCAGAGGCTGGGGTGAGGTCCTGGCCCCTCCCTTCTGCTGGCTCTCTCCATGTCATTTTGCATGGAGTACGAGCTTCCTCTAATCCTGGCCTCTGAGCTTGCAGAAGCCAAGGGGGCCAGAGCTGCAGGAACCAGAAGTCTGCATTGTGAAGCTCGACTCCTGGGCTGGGAGGTTCTGAGGACCTCAGGCTAGTCTCCCCACCAGGGCCCACCTCAGTTTCCCCCACTGTAGGACTGGGAGCAGGACTCAACAATTCTTAAGGTTTCTCCTACAGCACAGGTTGGCATACTGGACGCCGCCAGACAGCGTCCTGGGGCTCCATCAGGAGCACAGGTGATGCGATGCGGAGGGCCTGGAGTGTGACCAGTCACCTGCAGGAGGCAAGTCAAACCCTGCTTCTGTAAGTCAGGTCTCCCTGGGACACTGCCATGCCCACTAGTGTCCGTCCGCCTGCCAGCAGTGGCCTTCCTGCTGCAGCGGGCAGGCTGGGGAAGCTGCGGCAGGGGCCATATGGCCCCCAAGTGGGACATACTTACTACCTGGCCCTTTACAAAAAGTTTGTTGGCCCCATTCCTAAAGCATTAATGTTCTCCTAGATTTAAAAGTGAGCTTTCATGGCTCCAATCTGATTAAAACAATTCATAAGGGCCGTCCAAGTCACCACCAGGCAGACACCCACGGTCCTCTTCCCAGGACCCCCGCCTGCATCGGGATGGTTACTGGTGGTGGGTCGGGCAGTTCCGAGTCACCTCATGGTGCAATGGCGCCACCTGCTGTGAATGCCTAAAAGCACTTCTACTTGGGATGATGTGCCCCCTCTGGACTGTGGCCCCTCCCAGCCCAGGGGAACGGGTTCCCTCCCTGTCTCTTGGACAGGCTGCAGTCTGGAGGGGCGGCGTGACTGGGGCAGGGTAGGTGACCACAGGAAAGTCCGGAGGCTGCAAACCCATCCATGTATGTTCAACGGCCACACACAGGGTCACAGAGCTGGCCGTGAACCCTAGGTCAGCCACTCATTTAGGGTCTTGGTTCCATGGGTGTTGAGAGGATTTTCAAAATAAACACTTACACAACATTGAATCGGTTTCCTATCTTCAGAACAACTCTGAGACAATTATTCTCCCCATTTCACAGATGACAAAGCTGGTACAGAGAGGTTACATGATTTGGTTAAGGTCACACCGCCAGTAAGTGACACAGTCAGGATTCAAATCCAGGCTGTGAAAGCTTTCAGGTCCCCAGAATACGGAACTCAGGACACATTGTTTTCCTGCCTGCAGGCGTGTCTGGGCCTCCAGACAGAGTCCTGGGGCTCCATCAGGAGCACAGGTGATGCGATGCGGAGGGCCTGGAGTGTGACCAGTCACCTGCAAGAGGCCCCAGGCAGAGAAGGGGGACAGGTCAGGCCGGGACCGCCCCTCCCTGCGCCCATGTCTGCAGGCAACACGAGGCGGCCAGAGGACTGAACACCCTTTATCTACAAACTGTAAACAGGTCTGCTCTCCAGGGAAGGACTGTCCGGGCGAAAAGCCTCTCCACGTCCCCATCCCAGCTGCTCCGCAGTCTGAACCAGGCCCCTCCGAGAGGCCTCTGGAATCATGGTCCTGGCAGCCAATGGAGAAACAGCCTTCCCTCCTTCCGCTGTGACTCCAGCAGAGCGTGGCCCGGCTCCGGCCGGGCGGAGGCTCGCCTGGTGCTTGGCCCTCTGACCAACTCCCTGACCCAGCCCCACCGCATGGTCGCGTGCTCCCAAGGCCCCGCCCGGGCCACTCCTGGCCCGCTGCTCCCGGCTGCTGTGAGGAGCCACCAGGTTCCTGAGCTGCCGCTTGGCACAGAGGTCGGGAGAGGCAGGTCGCTGCTACCCCTGGGCCACAAAGTACTCTTCCTCCTCCGCCGCCTCGTTGCCATCCTCCTCCGGCTGGCTGCTCCGAAGCAGCAGCTCCAGGTCAGGGTTGGAACCCAGCCCCTTGGGGGGTTTGGGTCCACCATCCCCTGGGGATAAAGAGAGACCAGTTACAGACCCAGTACTGGCTTCTTGGTGTTTCCCGATGCAGCGTGCGCTTAGTCACCCAGGCCCCCATCCGGGCTCCTCGAGAGGACACCAGTGTCTTCTCAGAGGAGCGGCGGCAGCAGAGCCACCAGGCACACTTCCTGAATTAGAGCACCAGCCCATGCAGAGGCGGCTGAACCGTGCAGACTGGAACTACTGTGGGCAAGCTGAGGGCCTCCTGCCTCTTCCTGGCAGGGCTGGGGTGTGCATCGGCGGGGCTGAGCGGTCACGGGGGAGGGTGTCACCGGAACAGGCTTCCCAAGGGGCCCCGGTCACCTCTGGAGGGCAGGGCCTTGAGGGCGACGTGCAGGGAGATCCCCGAGAGGCAGAGGGCGAAGCCCAGCCAGTTCAGGAGGCTGATCTGGTCCCCCAGCAGGTGGGCTGCCAACAGCAGAGTACAGACTTCCTGTGGCCAGGGAAGCAGGAAGGGGAAG
>PVKM010051219.1:0-10513 GCA_004027735.1 Carollia perspicillata
TCCCCACCATCTATGCTACTAATTCTCTGTACCTTCTCCCCCACTCCTCCTCCCACTCCCCTGTTGCTAACCTTCCACGTGATCTCCATTTCTGTGGCTCTGCTACTGTTTTAGGTGTCTACTTAGTCTGCTTTTGTTTTTGGTGTGGATGTTAATAACTGTGAGTTTGCTGTCCTTTTACTGTTCATATTTTTATCTTCTTTTTCTTAGGTAAGTCTCTTTAACATTTCATATAATGAGGGCTTGGTGATGATGAACTCCTTGAACTTGACCTTATCTGAGAAGCACTTTATCTGCCCTTCCATTCTAAATGAAAGCTTTGCTGGATAGAGCAGTCTTGGATGTAGGTCCTTGCCTTTCATGACTTGGAATACTTCTTTCCAGCCCCTTCTTGCCTGTAAGGTCTCTTGAGAAATCAGATGACAGTCTGATGGGAACTCTTTTGTAGGTGACTGTCCCCTTATCTCTTGCTGCTTCTGAATATGTTCTGAATCACATTCAGACACTGAGAAATTGGATTCAGCTTATTAACTGTGTCTTTGTTTTTCTTTTTCTTAATTTTGATTAAGGCTTTCAGATTTTTTTTTTCAATAGACTTCTCATTTCTAAAAAAATTTACTGGTGAATTTCTGTATTGATTTTTTCTTAACTTTGTGATATCAGCTTTTCTTCCATTCTCTATTTGGGTGTTTAGCAATTTAACATGCCTTTGAAAAACATCTGTGTCATTATAAGTAATAGCTGTAAGAATACTTATGTCTTCTAAAAACTTTAGTTTTCTTTTGCTTTTTGCCCTTGTGAAACATATTTTAGTGGGAGAAGAAGGTCAGTAAACAAGCATATAATCATAAACTAAATTATCTAATATTTGAGGGGTATAGGGTATAAATACTTTGGGAAAATGAAAACAAATTAATAGATATTTAAAGTGGGGGAGGAATTTAAAACAGGAGGACATGCTAGGCTGACGTTTGAACATTTGAACAAAGTTTTGAAAGCAATTAAGGACTTAGCCAAGTGGATATCTTGAGAAAGAACATTCTAGATGGAGGAAACAGTGAAAAGGCCCTGAGGCAGGAATATGTTTGACAAGTGTGAGAACACAAGGCCAAGGCAGAGGAGTTACAGAATGGGTGTTAGGGATGGAGTATAGAGGGCCTTCGAGGCCTGTACAAAGATCAGCTTGTATGTGTGTATGTATGTATGTATGTATGTATTTAGAGAAATATGTATTTGTTACCATTTTATTGTTCAGGGTTTTTTTTTTTATATATTTTTTCTTTATAAAGAAAACCCTTTAACATTTCATATAATACTGGTTTGGTGGTGATGAACTCCTTGAGGTTTCTTGTCTGGGAAGCTCTTTAATCTCTTCTTCCATTCTAAATGATGGCTTTGCTGGGTAGAGTAATCTTGCTTGTAGGTCCTTGCTTGTCATCACTTTGCATATTTCTTGCCAATCCCTTCTGGCCTGCAAAGTTTCTTTTGAGAAATCAGCTGATAATCTTATGGGAGCTCCCTTGTAGGTAACTAACTGCTATTCTCTTGCTGCTTTTAAGGTTCTCTCTTTATCTTTAACCTTTCACATTTTAATTATGATGTGTCTTAGTGTGTGCCTCTTTGGGTTCATCTTGTTTGGGACTCTGAGCTTCCTGGACTTGTATGTCTTTTTCATTAACCAGATTAGGGAAGTTTTCTATCATTATTTTTCCAAATAGGTTTTCAATTTCTTGCTCTCATCTCCTTGCAGCACCCCCATGATGCAAATATTGGTACACTTGAAGCTGTTCCAGAGGCTGCCTACACTATCCTTATTTTTTGGATTCTGTTTTCTTTTTTAAAGGATTTATTGATTTTTAGACAGAGGGGAAGGGAGGGAGAAAGAGAGGGAGAGAAACATCAATGTGTGGTTGCCTCTCACATGGCCCCTCCTGGGGACCTGGCCTGCAACCCAGGCATGTGCCCTGACTGGGAATCGAACTAGCGACTCTTTAGTTCACAGCCCATGCTAAATCCACTGAGCTATACCAGCCAGGGCTAGATCTTTTTCCTTTTTACTGTTTGATTGTTGGCTTCATCTGCTCTACTGTTGATTCCCTGTAAATTATTCTTCATTTTAGTTAATGTATTCTTCATCTTTGATTGGTCCTTTTTTATACTGTTGAGATTTTCACTAAGTTCATTGAGCATCCTTATAACCAGTGTTTTGAAATCTGTATCTAGTAGATTGCTTGAGAGATTTTAGGAAAATCTGAAGCATAATCCTTGACAGGCCATTTGTATGGACACAGCTTGGGTGAGCCCACAAGTTGGATGGGGTGTGGTCACAGGGAATCACCAGGGTGCGGCAAACTGAGATAGCCAGGTTGATGGAGACTCAGATATGGTGCCTGCCTGTCGGCTCTGGGAGGGTAGGGCTCGTCAAAGGAACAATGGCCTCTGCCTGCACTTCTGTCTGGAAGAAAGATATCCCCCACAGTTCTTACCCGTGATACTAAACAATTCAGTTCATCCTCATATGCCTCAGGTTCCTTTCAAGCTGCTGCCCCAGCCCTGGAGCTCAGAGAGATTGAGTCTGAGTAAGTATATGCAAGGGCAGTTTAAGAGAAACTGCCTGGGACGCCAGAAGTCCTTTGTCTCACTCAGCCACAATCCCCCAGCTGGTTTTCACAGCCAGAAGTTATGGGGACTTCTCTTCCTGGCTCCAGAACCCTGGGCTGGGGGGCCTGGGCTGGGGTTGGGACCCCTTGCTCCTCAGAGGGAACCTCTGCAGTGGATAACCCTCCTGATTTTTATCTGCCTGTGTGGGAGTAGCCGCTTCTCCACACCTCCTACCATTCTCCATGTGGCTTCTTTAAGTCCCTGGAAGTCCCTAGGTGTAGGACTTCAGTGAGCCAGATTTCAGGCAGTTCTGAATGTTGGTGGTTCTGTAGTTTATAATTTTGATGTGGTTGTGGGAAGAGACAAATACTGCATTTACCTATGCTGCCGGAAGTTCTCACAACAACTTTGGCTTCTAGGAACTGTACACATTCTTGAAAGAATTTAGACATAACCAGGTATCCAAGCAGATTTCTGTTGCCAACAAATATGGCTGCCGATTGAGAATTCTAATTCTTTTCATAAGATTCACCTGAGGGATTGTTTGACTTTGCCTTCCCATTTAGTTTTTTTTAAAGCATGCAGTGCATTTTTTAAAGTCATAGGTTCGAGTCATTTTGTCTTATGTTTTATGTAACTAAATATGAACATTATTAGATACAAATGAATTTTTGTTTTGTAATGGTCTTCATGACATGATTCTACATAGAGAAAATGCTATAAATTCCACCCCCCAAAAACCCAACCTGCTACAGCTAATAAGCATATAGCCAGCAAACTTGCAGAATGAAAGATCAACACACAAAAATTAGTATGCTTCAGTACACCAGCACTAAACAAATGAAATTAAGAAAATTCTATTTATGGTAACATTTAAATGTTGCCAAAATAAAAGAATGGCTTCCACAGGGTAGCTCAGTTGGTTAGAGCGTCGTCCAGATACACCGGGTTTCAGGTTCGATCTCGGGTCAGTGCACATGTAAGAAGCAGCCAGTGAATAAATAGAACAACAGGTCAGTGCTTCTCTCTCCATCTCTGTCTCTCACTCTCAAAAATGAATACATTTTGTAAAAAATGTATAAAAAGAGAGAAGACTTAAATTAATGGAAAGACATCCCGTGTTTGTGGATTGGAAGATTTAATGTTGTTAAGATGGCAGGACAGCAAGGTCCGTGGATCCAGTGCAGTCCCCATCAAAATCCCAACGGCCTTTTTAACAGAAACAGAAAAGCTGGGCTTCACATGCATATGGAACTGTAGGGCCCCCAGGTGGCCAAAACAGTGTTAATAAATGAAAAGTTGGAGTTGGAGGACTCAAGCTTCCTGATTTCAAAGCTTACTCCAAAGTTACAGTAATTAAAAACAGTGGGGTTCTAGCATAAGACTGTACATGTAGACCAGTGGGATAGAATTGAGAGTCCAGACATGAACTCAAGTATCTGGCCTTTTTTTATTTTTTAATCTTCACCAGAGGATATGTTCATTGATTTGAGAAAGAGAAACATCAATATGAGAGAGAAACACTGATCTGTTACTGACCAGGGATCAAAGCCACAATCTAGTTATGTGCTCTGACTGGGGGTCAGACCTACAATCTTTGGTTGTATGAGATCATGCTCCAACCAACTGAGCCACCAAGGGAACCAAAGCTAGTCAGTAGGGAAAGACTAGTTAGTCTCTTCAACAGACCCCGCTGGGCAACTGGGTAAGCACATGCAAAAGGATGAAGTTGGATACAAGCAACATGGGTGACCTCGCAAGCATTATCCTAAGTGAAAGAAACCAGACACAGACCACATTCGTACAAAATGTCTAGAATAGGCAAATTCCTAGGATCAGAAAATAGATTGGTGGTTCTCAAGGCTTGCAGGGAGGGAGGAATGAGGATTGATATGAGTGTGGGGTTCGTTTTTTGAGGTGACATGCTTTAAAATTAGGTAGTGGTAAAAGCTATACAACTCAGGATATACTAAGAAGCACTGACTTGTACACTTTAAAAAGGTGAATTTTGTGGCATGTGAATTGTATCTCATTAAAGTGTTATTTTTAAAAACGAGAAGGGCAGGGCTATTGGCTCATGGGCACAGCTGCCCTAAAATACTCCCTTATTAAAGGGCTGTAATCAACCCTGTAATTAACACTTTTTCCCTAAGAACCCATCTTGCCCTGTGATGCAGAGGTTTGGTGTAGACTATTCGTTAACAGATGGTGATCCTTGCAGTGTCCTTATTTCTGATTTAGCCAGGGAACCCCACATAATGGCCAGCAGTTTGTAGTTGCAGTTTTATCTTTTATGTAAATAAAACTTATTCATCTGAAGTATTTGGTATGGAATTAGAGGAGATTTTGTTACCAATATCCCTTTGGGCTACTGTGGGTTTATTTCTGTCTCTGTTCCTTTTCTTTCTTACACTGATAAAAAAAAATATTAAGTTCTTCTGAAGTTAGAGTTTATAAATGTCCTCACTCTGTGATCTTAGTAAGTCATGTGTTGTTTCAAATTAATAAATCCTGTATCAGAGGTCAAGAGCATAAATGGCTAATGGGTTCTCCCAGCTGAAATTCAGCCTTAAATGGCTTTGATACGGACCTTTCAGCTAACCCTCTTCTCAGATGTGCCCCTGTTCTGATGGAGTACTGAAGTCCAGCTCTTAATTCTGTTTTATACTTTTCACTCAGAGTGAAGAACATTATATCTTATGCTATAATAAATAAGGAATACTATTAGTGGGTTTTTTCTCCCTACAAACACTGATTTCTGAAAGTCAAGTTTAAAAACCAGTAAATATGTCTTTTTACTAATAATGAACTGATTTCCTTTTCTGAAATAGCTGGACATTTTCATTCTGGATTATAAGAGTGGACAGAGATTTATGTGCTATGATGGAAATTTGGAGAGTTACGGGGCTCCTACTGTCCCCCTGACTGTTTCTTAGTCTAATGAGATGGTGTCATCTGTAGGGCCCCTTGTCCTAAGTCAGGGCGCATTCATCCCAAACTTGTTATTAGACCCACTAGGTTAACATCTACAGATGCTTGGAGAACTGCCATGAATTGCAAACTGCATTCAGTGACCTGTGCCAGGTGCTTTTATTAAAAAGCTGTAATGCCCTGGCTGGTGTGGCTCAGTAGTTAAGTGCCATCCTGTGAGCCAAAGGGCTATCAGTTCAGTTCCCAGTCATGGCACAAGCCTGGGTTGCAGGTCAGGTCCCTGTCTGGGGGCATGCAAGAGGCAGCCGATTAATGCACCTCTCACACATTGATATTTCTCTCCCTCTTTCCCTCCTCCCTTCCTCTTTCTCCAAAAGTAAATAAATAAATCTTTTTTTTTTTTTTTTGACAAAGAGGAAAGCCTTAGTATCTAGGATTTGAAAATTTTTCTGTTGTTCTTGGATTTTTCTGAGAGATATCTGGGCTTAGACTTCCCCTATCCTTCCAGTAAATTTTCGCTGAGAAATTCTGAACACATGTCCCTTTCTTATATTGGAATTCTCTGTTTTGACTCTCTGTGTGCTGTTTTTTGGAAACGTTAACTCTCTGAACTATCAGCCATACTTTGCTGTATGAATGTTCTTCAAGAACTTACTTTTAAAAATGTACACAAGAAACCATCCATGGGTTGCCTCTGCCAGGAGGGACTAGTGTAGCAGTCAGGACAAGACTGTTCATTTCATAACTTGCCGTAGTGTTCGAGTTTTTTGTAAGAAACATATTTTCTTTGAAAAATAAAGGGCTGATTTTACAGAAAAGAAAGTTATACTGAGACAATTAGAGTTTTGATGGGAAGATAATCTCTCAAGGTCAGGATTTTGGAGTTCAGATCCCAGACTGCAGCTCTGTCCTTCCCTTGCTCCTCCCTCACCTGCAGCCTGTCCGACGCCACTCCGAGTCTCCTTCACAGCTTCCACCTTGTCTCACTGGGTCAGTGCCGCAGTCCCCCTGGGCACTCTCTCCATCCTGCATCCAGGAAGCATCTCAGCACAGGTTTCTCGTCGGTTTTCTTTAGCGTCGTAATGGAAAGAGCAGGTGCTGAAGTGTGAAAGGAGAGGATGACAAGTCGTCGCCAGCCTGGCAAGTCCGTGGTGCATCTTCCTTTTTCTACCAAGCATAACTTACATTGATGAATTACACCCTTTATCTTGCATTCCTGCTATTCACAACCCTTTGTTCACAGCCAGCCTGACGTCCTTGCTCCAGCAGTAGCTCTTCCCACAGCTCTGCTGTGGTCTGCGCAGAGTAAATGCGGACACAGGCGGGCCCACCGGAGGATGACCTTGCCACGACTGTCTAGGAAAGTGAAGCTCCAGGCGTGCCTGCATCCTCCTGGCTCTGACTCCCCTCTGCTCTGTGTTTTTAGGCTTTAAAGGAGATAGATGAAGTCGGGGACCTGTTACAGCTGAAGTATTCCCGTCATCGGTTGGTACCTCTGCTGGACAGGCCCTTTGATGAGACTACATATGAAGAAACAGAAGACTGAGCCTTTTTGGTGCTCCCTTAAAGAAACTCGCCCTCACCCGGGACAGTGTGTGGCCTTTCTGAGCCACTTCCAGGAACCACACCTCTGTGGCCATCTCATGTGAAAGACATTTTCTCAACTACTGACGGTGGCCACCTCCACTCCACATGGCATTTTGTAAATAGTGGGAAAAAAACTGCTTCACATTTTCCTTTGCTGCATTTCACCTTTTAAAAGAGGTGACTCACTTTGCTTTTTTGTTCATTAAAAAATGTTTTATTTTATAACTATTCTACTCGTGAAATCACACTGACCCTAGCCTGTCTCTGCTAACCACACAGGCCATCACCCTCTTGCAGCCACCTCGAAGGCCTGGGCCCACCCGAAGCTCCTGCTGGCCGTGGCCCACGGCCTCCAGACTCACTCAGCCCACCTCCCCAGGGAGCAAGTGCCTTCCACTTACTTCCACTCCGGATCTCGGAGGTTGCCAACCTTGGAACCCGTATTTAATTAGCCAGTCAAGTAATCATCCAAAGTGTTCTCCTTTTTAAGTTCAGCCTTTTAAGAAAAACAGTAAATGCTAACCGTGCTAAAATTCCCCCTCATTGTGTAACTCCCCCTGGTCTAGAGCCTCCCGAGGCTCAGTCTTATTCCAGTTTCTGGAATGGAACAGGGATTTCTTCATCATCACATATTTCTCCATGACGGTCACTGTCTGAGAGTATGTCCAATTTCTGGGTTCTCCCCAAGCTCTAATCTAATGCCCCAGCCCCCCACTTAAAACAGTTAAAGGGTTTTAAAAGCACCCACATCCAACCGCCATCAGACCTCCTTGGTGAAGCTGACTGCACTTCGCCATCCTGTGTACGAAGCTGCTCTGAGAAGTGACATGCAGTGTTCTCCGGCCGTGTGACGGGTGGGGCAGCGTGGAAGAGCTGAGTACTACAGGGGGGTCGTCCGCGGTTTGCCCCTTACTGCTTTCTGCTGCTCAGAATCGCGTCAGCTTCTGCCTGGGTCTGGGCCCAGGTTAGGGTTTAGACTGATGGAGGCAAATACTATTGGTAAATCCTCTGCTCAGAAGTCATTTGTTCTGTTCCTATTGAAGGATTAAAGCTATTAATTTAGCCTTCTTAGAAGTTGGCCCACTTAAATATTACTCTTCAGAGTGTTCTTTTTCTAATTTTTTAATATTGATTTTATAGAGGAAAGGAGAGAGAGAAACATCAGTTTGTTGTTCCACTTATTTATGCATGCATTGGTTGATTCTTGTGCGTGCCCTACTGGGGACAGAATTCACAACCTGGGGGTACCGGGATGGTGCTCTACGGCCAGGGCTGAGGGCTAACTCTCTTTACTCTTGATGTCCTAAGACAATTCTAACCTGACTTTGGGGGTGTAGGGTTTCCCTTGCCTT
This sequence comes from Carollia perspicillata, assembly GCA_004027735.1. Lineage (NCBI taxonomy): Eukaryota > Metazoa > Chordata > Mammalia > Chiroptera > Phyllostomidae > Carollia > Carollia perspicillata. The sequence continues at coordinate 8,472 of PVKM010051219.1, forward strand.
CTATTACCTTTTTGTTGTTGTTGTTTACTTGTTTTTAACACTTACCTCCTTGCCAAACGGGGATCCCCTCTCATTTGACTCTTTTTTCGTATCAGGTGGGGGGCTTCTTTCTGAGAGCTTTCACTGCTTGACCAAAGAACAAATCTGAAACTCACCATGTTGAAGTTCTTCCTTTTTTTCTATTAACCAAAGCTCAAGTGGAAAGAGCTTTTGACTTTGTTATACCCAAAGATCAGCTTGTCTTTAAGTCACCATCAGGTTCTCTAGGGAAGGGCTGGGAACAGAATGGAAAAGAATTCTTTGGAAGTCCTTTTGCACATTTCTGTTTTTGAAATCAGTCCTTTTACTGTTAAGAATTCCCAGACCAGATTTTCCTGGGCGGCTCATCATGAGCTGTGGTATGCCTGCGCTGCTGTGTCTGGGAGGATGTAAGCAGTATTATTGTTTGTAACGTTTTGTTTTCACATCTTAAGTTAGTTATCTTTGGTCACTCTCAGCATCTGAGAGCCTTAAGCCCTTGCAGTAGTCCAAGGTTTCATCTTAGTATTTTTAATAGTGAAGGGTGAGTAAACCAAGTAGATATGCAGGGACTGTACGTAGCATGTAGAAGTTGTAGTAAGAGAAATTGTGGTAACCAAGCAACAACTCCTGTAAAAATAAAGTACATTGCTAACCTCTCCTGCACATCCAGCTCCTCACCACAGAGCCCACTAGAATACCAGATGGCTTGTGCACTGCAGTTACTATGTAATGTTGTAGGGTTTGCAAAAGTCACAAACTTTAAGCAACAACTTACCTGCTAGTGTCTTTATTTTGGCCTGCGTGAAGTCACTGCAATATAAAATATCAGTTAAAATGGGCATTTAAAAAATTATATATCACTTTGCTGGCACAGTTATTTCAGGATAAATGTAGTTAAATTACAGGTTTATTTTGAAGAGACGTAAGTCCTGTGATCTATCCAGGGCGTCTTCTTTCTAAAGGACAAAACATTATTCACACTGGTTGTCTCTCCTTGAAACTGTAATATAAACCTAGGGTCCAGTCGTATAACAAGTATCATTTAACCAAGAACTTGGGGAAATGCAAGTGCGTATAATTACAGTCATCAGGAATGAATAGAAATCCGGGATGCATAAGTGTGGTGTAGTAAACACTCACTACTGTGTTTTAACGTCGTAACACAGCCGGACTTGAGAATCTGATGGGGTTCAAATGCACATCGGCTAACCAGGACGACCAAAGCTGATAACCAGAATCAGTCAGTACAGGTGCGACTAATGCTCATCACGTTTTTTCACTCCTCTTTCTTTAGCGTTGCCTTGATCCATTTCAGGTTTATGAGAGCTTTGTCTGCAGATCACATGGAAACCAGAAAATCTGTAATGAGGGTCATCGAAATCACACACACAGAATGGAGCAAGTGGCAGAGCGTCCTCCCACCTTTGCCCTAGAATATAATGTACCTGCTAAAGCGGGGAAATGTCGAAAACGTTCAGGGGGCTTTGGCGCACTTTTTTAACTTACTGCTTTGCTTTGGGAAATTCCTTCTCCCTATAAAACAACTCTAGCCTCCAGAACCCCAAAGTGCTGCTGGCTTGTTTGAAGAACTCGGCATCTTAGTCTCAGTCAGTCTCTTAAACTGTGACGAAGGGTGAGGATTTCAGGTGGGCCACACACGCTGCTTCCTCCTGTAGTTGCCTAGGGGAACGGGGGCGTCCTACTCAACCGCTGTGGGCTGTGCGTCTGCCGCATGCCCTGTCGGAGGCCAGGGCGGAGAAGAGTCGTCTGAGGACTTGTCTCTGCAACCCCCCCGCCTGTAGTGGGCCTGCCGTCCTCTCTTCCCCTCCCTCCCCATTCCCGATTTGCAGAATTCCAACTCCAGAGATAACCGGTCTGCGGTAGTGCTGTGTTTGGACGGTCGCTAAGTCCGATTCTTTGTTCTCCTTGTACACGCAGCCTTATGTTTCAGGAGACGAGGACCTCCTTTCTTCCCTACTTGAGGGAGTCTGTAAGCTTAAGACGAGTACAGTCCAGTTGAG
>PVKM010051220.1:0-10524 GCA_004027735.1 Carollia perspicillata
CATCACACCATATACAAAAGTTGACCTGAAATCAATTATAAATTTAAATGTTGGAGCTAAAACTATAAAACTTCTAGACATAAACATAGAAAAATTTGAGAACTTGGAGTATGTAAATATTTTTTTAATCAGACATCAAAATCACTAAGGTTTAAAGAGGGATAAATTATTCTTTACTTCTATTAAAAGGTCCATTCTTTGAAAGACACCACTACAAAATCAGACGTCGTAAACTATTAAATTCTTCACAGCACATATGTCTTACAATTCATAAAAAAATTTTTAATTAAACAATGATGTGAATAACCCAATAATAGGGGCAAATTATTTTAATAGGCACTTCACCAAAGAAGATACATTGCACAAATAAAGCACATGAAAAATGCCCAATATCATTATTCATGGAGGATATGTAAATTTAAACCACAGTGAGTTACCATTGCGTACCTACTAGAATGACTAAAATTTTAAAGACTGAGCTACCAAGCATCAGTGAGTTATGTGGAGCAATTTAAACTTTTATAGATGTTTCTGGAGCAATGGCATGTGGTATAACCATTCTAGACGACAATCTAGTAGTTACGTGTGTAATGGAAAACTTACCTGTCATGTCATCCAGCAATTCCTCTCGTAGGCCTTTACTCCATGAAATAAAAACACATGCCTAGAAAACATACACACGGCAGAGATGAAGCTCAAAACACTACACTGAATGAAAGAAGCCAGACACAAAAGAAAACATGCCGGCTGACTTCATTTTATGAAATCTGGAAGAGGCCGCATGAGGCACAGCAAAGCAGATGAGTGTCTATCCGGGGTCAGGGGTAATAAAGGGGTGGGGCAGAACAAAAAGAAAAATAAGGGAGATGTTCTGAGATGATGGGCGTGTGCTAGATATTTATCAGGGTGGTGCTTATACAGGCATAGTTTTTGCAAAACTCATGGAGCTGCAGTCTTAATATAGGTGCATTTTATTTGATGAACTTTATGTCTTAAAAATGGATGGAAAAAGGTTTTTTAATTGTCCAAATCAAAAAATTAAGAGAATAACAATCCAGAAACTTTTTTCAAGTTTCATTCACCCAGAGATAAATGTGAGCCAATATGTTCCTTGTTAAAGAAAGACAAGGCAAAATCGCAAAGGAACTCACACTTACCCAGTGTATATGCCCTTTAGCCAGATGTCTTACTTTTTAGGCGTTTAGACTTTCCAGTCCCTGTATGGTTATTTTGCAACTTGCTTCTTTGTGTTAATGAAGCTATTTTAAGATAAACCACTGGCCAACAGCTGTCTGTTTCTTTCAGGACAGTGACAGGGGAAATAAACATTTCGCCTTCTTCCTCTACGAACGCCAGGCCACATCAGCAAGCTCTTTGGTTCCTGTCATAGGTAGCAGCCCTCTTTCCCAGTGGGACGGATGCATTAATCCATCTGATAAAGGGCAGTTGGAGGAAGGTGAGCACACTCAGGGCTCTTTAATCTGTCAAGGCCTATTTTCTTTTACCTTTGAAATGTTCCAGAATCCTCTTTCCAATCTGTCATTGGCAAGTTTCGCATCCCACCCGCGAGTTTACATTAGCTTTTAACAGTATTATCAGCGAGTGTAAGACCAGTTTACAAAGGTGGTCCCCTATGAATTTTTATATCAGGACCTGAATCGTATTATAAATTTACTTTTCCAGTCTTCATAGAAACTACGTCCACATATATATTATATATCTAGACTTGGGAGACAAGAAAACAAAATATTTTGTGATGAATAAATGAAACTATGCCTTAAATTATTTCCTATTTGAAACAATTTATAAGCCATTTTCACAGGCCTTCAATTATTAGATGGATAGCTTGTCAAAAATGTGGTAAATACTGCCAGGGAATGAATGATTTCCCCCAGTAGGGTTGGAATCAGAATTTGCCATATGTCTAATCTTCAAACCATAAATTGCTTGTTTTAGGATATGGACTAGAAATTTCCTCTCCTGAAGTCCTATGAGATAAAAGCAAGAAAAATTTTTGTGCAACTAATATGATTTTTTTTGTGAATTAGAAAATTTGAAAGCAGTTCCCATTACATAAGTCTCTAGTGAGAATTCTATTGCAGCAACCCCGGCAGCCTGTCAGAGTCTGTATAACAGGATTAGCAGCTCAGATGGGGACGCGTTACTGGAAGTATTTTAAACTTGTGCTTAGAGGATATTTACTAGTAAATATTACTATTTATAGCTGAGCATGTTTCATTTTAAGAAATAATGATTTCTTTCTTTCTCTCTAACCACAACGTCCATCCGCCATACCCCAAATAGTTACTACTGGATGTGTGATTTTCATAAGCAACTCTTAATTACCCACGATAGTGAGAAAACAGCCAAGAACATTTATGTGTTAAAAGTACTAGACTTTAAGAAGTCTTGGCCTATGTCCACCAACTGGTAAGCAGGTATGTTCAACATTTTCTATGTAACCCAACACTCTGTTACTATGACATGGTTGAGCACAAGGAAACATAGCCTCCTCCTTAAATATCTTTCCCCCCCAAAATAAAGGAAACATACAAAAAAGCAGAGAATGGTAAACTATAGCATTAACATCAAGAACAAAAAGTGGTATTAGTTGTAAATGTCATATATCTGTCTGGCTGGGGAAAAAGAAAGACAGAGAGTATGACAATAATTAGAAGAGAAAGTATGGCATTTATTTAGTAACATCTATTTTCCAGGTCTTATTGTTAGGAACTATTATCTGACTTAATACAGCAGCATTATATGAGGTCCCTATTATGCCCATAGCAAGATAGGGAAACTGAAACTTCGAGAGGTCAAGATACTCACCCACGTCATATGTCTGGAATTCACAATGCTGGATTCAATCCAGTTCTGGATTCCAATCAGTATGTATTGGTATCGATGCTGTTAACACAGTCAGCCAAAAAGTCTGATCATGCTTCACTGTTGCTTTGCTCACCGTTTAGAAAAGAAATGCTAAATGACAGATATAATGAGCATATGTAATTCTAATGCAGAAAAGTCCACAGACCTGTGTATCAGTGGGGCCCTGTGTATGCCTAGAAACCTAAGAGAAGAGGAAACAGATAGTTAGAGTGCAAAAATGAGTAGAAAGAGTGAGAACTTATTCCCCCTAGAAGATGCTTACCCATCAGTAAGTGGGCTCTGATCAGGTCCAGTGCTATGAGGATGCGGGTTTGTCCCGTGAGGGTGGGTGGCTCACGCTGGGTGCTCAGGTGTCAGAGCCGACAGTGGACTCCTCCATGTCTGTGGACAGGCACTGGCTTTCTGGCCAGAATGTATTATCCCTCTCTTCTCTATGATAATCATAATTTTTTGCAAGGCATTCTTCTAAGAATAACAGTGTACATGTAAAGTTGATATGTGCTTGTCAATGTAATTTTCATAAGTGGCTTCGACTGGGCTTCAAATTATTTGGCCTTTTGAAATTGCGAAGTGTGTTCAATTCCTTTTCTAAATGTGTTTTAATAAATACTTAAAATTTCCATCAAAATGGATATATAGATATTTATTTCATTTAAAGCTATTACAATGAGACATTATTCTCAGATTTTATAAACAAATAGATTTGACATTTTATTTACTATAACCAACTTAAGATTTAGACCAGAGAGACATTTGCATTTGAAGATATACATCACCTTTCAGAGATCTACATCTGTCTTTTGAAATCCATACTTTGTGCTCTGTTTCATCCTCCCTTCTTGCCTTTCTAAAAATTATAAAAAGAAGAAATACTAGTACTTAAAGTAAAAGATATAAAGAAAAGTCAGCAACAGCATTGACCTAATTGCTATCATCAGAAATAAAGAACATTTAAATCTTTATTTCAGCCAGATACTTGGAGAAAAGGTGGTAGAAGATCAATGAATTTCTGAAAGAAAAGATGCTCAAAGTATTTAAAATATTATTTTTCAAATTTTATTCCTCGACAAAATTTTTCTTTGAGGCTGAAGTCCAAAAGCAAGATTCTACACCCAAATGTTTATTACTCTTGGTCAGCTAAACACAGAGCAGAGGATAGAGTCTATTTGCAAAGCAAGAAATTTTATGAGACCACTAACATTTGTAAATCAAGAATTCTCTCCCACATTCCAAATGGACCATATAAAAGTTCTGACCTAAAATTAAAGCATTTGTAAGGACTTGAAAAACAAGAGATGAAATAACATCTCAGTAGCCAAGATTTGGGTATATTTAGTGAATTTCTTAAAATATTTCTAGATCCTTTTTTGTTCCACATAGTAATTATTTAAATGTCTACCATGAATATTCAGGAATATTATTAAATTTTACCTGTCATTTTTCTTTTAGCATATTTATTTCACTGAGCAGTTATGTTTTTACTTTAATACATAACTTATTATGCACAATTTTCCAATTCCACTTATTTGTGTTCCAGAATGTAAATTCTGGAATTACTTCTTTTACCTGTAATCACTGTATAGTAATAACCCATTTTTTAAATGACATTTATTTGGTTTCTGTACTTACTCATTGACAGATGAGTAAGTACAGGATCAGTATAGGATCAGTATAGAAAATATAGGATCAGTATATAGGAAAAATATATCAGTAGAGTGAAATAGCAGGCGATTAAATTCATATGCGATGCTCACATCTCCCTGCCTGGTTTCCAGGCACAGAACTCCCCTCCAAGTTGGGCTGACAGGCATTTGGTTGGAGCTCCAGTTCCTAGATATTCCCCATCTCTGATGGCTTCACCCTCCGCTCCCAACATGTTGTCACCAGTTTCCACATAGCGTCAGTCCTGTGGGTAAATAGCTCTGCTCAATGAAAATTATAGGCATGAATCATTGGAGCTGAGAGACCTTTTTTCCTAAGCTGGAATTTGCAGGATTCCAGCAGCAGGGTATTACTAGGAACTAAAGAGAAATCTCAGTTTGTCAGGACATGTGAGTTCAGCTGAGAAAAATACTTAATGAATTGAGATGGCTGGATAACTAGGCTAGAAATCAATCAAGAAGCCCGCATGACGTCACAAACCACAGACACAATGCTCCTGTGGAGAGGCAGCTCTGTGGTTTACAGAAACATTCTGAGCCTCTGAGAGAGTTCAAGGGTGGAAATCCAGCCCCAGTTATCCAGTGCTATTTATAAAGGGGGTGAAGAGGAGTGTTTTTGTTGTTCTTATGGTTAAAATTGTCAGCATGAGATAGCAGTTTAAAAATGCTGCTCGAGAAATTGAAAAAAAAACAACCCTTGTGACTAGCTGTGCTGCACGTGCCCAGAAGCGATTTCGCTATCATGGCGTCAAGCTTTCAAACTGTCAGGTTCGTTTCACCATAATGTCACTCGGAGACTCCGAAATCTCCTTCCCCGTCAGCAAAGCAGCATCAGCCTCCTGAACGTCGTCAGGGGGGACGCACCAGAGAGCCAGCTGCTCTCTGTGCACTGTGCGTATTTCCCCGGAAGACAGCAACACAAAGTGAGAACAACACCGTCCACTAACACACAGCAATCCTCCTGTTTCTGCACATTTCCTCCCTCTCAGACTCTCCTGTTTGAACGCCAAGTTACCATATTTTGCTTTTTTCTAGAATTAGGCTATCCTGTAATTCTTTCTTATTTTATGTGCAGGTCATTTTGCAGAATAAAGAAAAAAAATGTGTGTTTATTTTTATATATCCTACCCTTCTCCAGAAAATAATGTTAAGAAGCTTTTATGAATTCATAAAATTATTCAGGGTTAAATAAATGAAGTGAGAAGTAAAAAAAAAAAATGCATAGAGGAAACAAAAAGTTGGGCCAGTGACGGGACTGAAGATGCCCCATCCCTGATCAAGACCACCTCACACACTTGGCTTTAAGTCTACTTTCAGTCGCAAACAAACCAGTCATGGTAAATAATAATAGCAAATGTCTGATACAGCAATTAGAAAATGCCAGGTGTTAGTCCATGCATTATGTAAGTTAATTCATTTAATCCTCATAATTACCCTATTGGGTAAGCATTATACTTATCCCCATTTTACAGATGAAGAAAATGAGGCAAGAGAGATTCAATGACTTGACCAAGATCACATGGCTTGTATGTAATGATTCTGGGATATTAATATATGTAGTCTGGCTTCAAAGTCCATGTCCCTAATTATTCTGCCATGCTGTGTAAAGAAAAATACAAAAATTCCTACAAGAAAATATGTTCTGATCCTCACAATGACGCTATGTGATCATGTCCTTGAGAAAATCCTTACAGCAGATTCCACAATACTTTGAAAGACAAGCTTACATAGATACACACATCACACCAAAAAGTGTATCAGTGAACTCACTTTCACAGAAGGCCAATTCCCATCTGTAAAAAGAAGTTCCTTCCAGCTGTATGATCACGGCAGGCTACCTGGAGGCGGTGGCATTTGCTTCCACACAAAAGGATTAGGTTTCTGAAGGCAGAAAGTATAGGGAAGATGGGAATTTTCTTAACAAGCACTAATATGAGTGCAACAGAGGAGTCAAACCACTAGGAACTGGGAGGGCACACTAAATCAATCATGTTTTGGTTCACAAACTTGTCACAAGTCACATATACAGGCTGGCAAAGGTGTGATGGGCAGGATTCCCAGATATGTCTGGACTACAGAATATATTATAAAATATACTTATAGAAATATGCATTCCCAGACTCTATCCTGGGTGAAATCAAACAATGTCGCCAATGCCTGTAAGTCAAGGAATTGGGTCCAGCTGCCTCCAATTTCAATAGAATCCATTGGGCTCATGTCACTTATCACAGAGTCCTCAAGAATCAGCCTACAACTGGAAGAGGTCTGAAAGCAGCGAATTCAATACTGAAGAGAGACCTCCCACTGAGATCGCCTTTCCTGCGTCACATTCGGACTGGAGTGGCACTTTCGCTCGGCTCTTCCTTTAGTAAGGAAGCATTAACTGGGAAAGGATATGTACAGTCACACCCAAATGTGCCTGCCTGTGCTCATTCTGGCTTGAAAACATCACGCTAACGTGCTGGATTTTTACCAAGGCGTGCTAAAGTGCATGCCACTGTTCCGATAAAGGTCACTGACCTACATTGTGCATTAAATCGCACATAAAAGGGCCCGATGAGTCCTCAGACTCATGGAATCATCTGAAATGGAGAGGGCAGACCGTCCATTTCGTTGCTGGGTACCTGAAGAGCAAATGTAGCCCTTTCAAGGGCTATAAAGATGGCAAACTGACAGGTTCTATTTGATTTACCCACCAAGTATGTCCTCCGGTCGGGGTTTCTCACTCTTAGCTGGTTCGAGCTAGATGCAGCAAGACCTTCCTGTGCCTCTGGGTAACAAGGCCACAGAGCTGTTCGCACTTTTTCCTCCTGCCTTGGGCTGTGGTGCAATTCTGGAATCAGATAATGGTTTCCAGTTTATGTCTCCCAAAGTGCTTGAGGAAAAAAAAAGGCGATGACACAGGAAAATGAGTGAGCTCTTTAAATAGAGGAAGGACTTTATGGGCTCATACAAGCTGTAGAACAAGATTTTCCTTTTTTCAAAAACACTTTTGCCACCCACCCACAGGACTGCCCACCAGCTGGCCTTCTTGGAATGGACGTCCTAGGCAATATGCTCGCTTCTGAGCAGTCTTCCTCAATTATCAAGTTTCAGTAAAAACAATTAATTGTGGACAATGTGATAAATGGTTAAGATAAGTAAAGAACACTTCAAAATAAGTGACCAGATGGATGGATGAATGGCGGATAGGTGAATAGATAGAAGGGTGGGCAGATAAAACTCAGAACTAAATAAACCCCCTGTAATTCGGCATCTAAACCCCCAAAGTAAATAACACTGTATCTATTTCTTAAATATCAGTACGTGTACTCAAATTTTTAAGACTTCAAAATGTATTACGCTCTGTCCCCAAGTATCTATCTGTGTTTATCCTATCCGTCTCTCTTTCTCACTGCTCCGTTCACTAATTAATTACCCCTGAGAGACCTTGTTAATCTATTGCGGTCGTGATTTACTTCAATATGTCTTCCTAGATTCACAGTAGTTACTGCCTTTAAGAATGAAACACATCAAGTTAACATGCTGTGTCCATGTCGTTTTTAACCTTTGGAAAGCAAGAAGCACACGTCCAGGCAGGTAGTGAACATTTAGAATAAACCCACTAAATTAGACTGACCATGGCCCACACCACACATAAATCGAAGTGGCGTGCAAAGGTGCGCCTTGTCACGACCCAGTTCGGAGGGGCAGATGAAAGTTTGAGGTTCAGCATCTCTGTGGCTTGAGCCATCTGCCACCAGTCACTTGTGGGAAGAGGCTTCTGGTTCTTGTCAGCCAGCAACAGGAAGCATAGCAGGACTGAGCGGCTACCAGGGAATCAAAGGAGAGGGCACGACACTCCCTACCCGATCGGGTTGGGGATGCTGTCCCCCTGCCTTGTCCTCCCCACCTGGTACACGAATGCTCTCTGAGCTGTTTCGTCTCAGATCACACCTCACTTACAAAGTCAGGCGGAAAGTATGCGCACTGAGTAAGAAGCTCACTATACCCATTAATAAGAATAAAAGTAACCACAATTTCTATGTGAACTCACACAGGCTGTCTAAATTGGGAAAATCGGTTATTTGGCATGCTTAAGGTCTCCTCAACTGTCTCTGGTGAATTAGCTGATACAGTCTGGCAAAATGGCATTCTAAGTAATGTTATCAAGATAGCATTTCAGGGTTCAGCTCCACATCCTGCACAGAGACGTTGCTAAAGGGAGACACAAACAGTTTGTATGAACCTGGACTGAGGTACAACTGGTTTTCTTTCCTTCTTATCAAACAGGGAGTGGAGTACTGGAGATAGCCCTGACTAGCCGTATCGTTCAGTGCTAGGAACTTGTCAAGTGGGAAACGCTTGTATATAGTCCATGGCCCTGTAATTTGGAAGTATGAGGCCATATTAACACTTTTTTTAATCTTCAGAGCAGTCCTTTCATTCAGCACGTCACTTCTCTTCATACTTAAAGGGAAGAGCGTGCAATGCAATGTGATGCGCATATGTAATATCTCAAAGCATATGCAATAGTATTCCAAAATTAAAAGGAGTAATGGTCTACATTTTTGGATGCATATGTGATAGTATTCTAAAATTTAAAAAAAAAGTAGTGTTCCAACCAATGGAATTGTGGCAGTAAAACGAACTGAGTGAGCTGAGCCAATAGCCATACGGGTGGTGGGGGTGCTCATCCCTGAGTCAGCGTGTTTGGAAGGAGCAGCGAGACCACTTCACGACACTGGTGTAACGAGAGATTGCCCAGAGGAGAGTGAGTTTGCTTTTCTTCCAGCTCTTCCCCCTTTGGGAAGATCAAGACTTTGGACATTGCTTTTGAGTAGACAAGTGAGACAAAGAGGAAAAGATTAAGGGTTTTTTGGTGTTTGTTTTTGTTGATTGGGTTTTCTTCTTCCTTGTTCCGTTCATCTGTAAAGTTCTGGATGAATGTTTGTTATTAGTAGAGAGGATGAAGCACTAAAACCTGTCCTTTCTAGGAGGCGAGATAGGTTATTAGCTCGGAGGAAAAGACACGTGTGTTTAGTTAAGAACAAGGAGAATCGAAGGCATGACTGAGCTCCCATAAACAGCAACTTTTGGCCACCTAAGTAAAAACAATGGGCCTGATTCTTTTCTCTTCCTGAAGTCCCCATATTCAAATGTGTGTTCCCCCGGACCTTAGAACAAGCGTGGTGATTCCTGTAGTGATTATCCTGTCTTCTCTCTGTAAGTCAGGACAAGTTAACGGGAGCCACAGGAAGGGGGTTGCCAGGGGACCGGTTCTCAGAGACAGTTATGGGGTGACTTCGCTCGACTCCCACACCCCAGCTGCTCCTCCTGCGCAAGCCCGCCCTGCTGCTCCCATCTGGCCCCGGCCGCTTTCGCCTGGGCTCCTGCACCCCCTCTGTTTGGTGTCTATTTTCTCATTCAGTATTCGCACAGCAGAGTCTGATCTCGACTGAAGCCCTACGAGGACCCACAAACAAGACAAAAACGACATTGTATAAGTGTAGTCTTATACGAGGTTCGACTTTACCACGAACTCATTGCCGTACCAATTAGTGAGAGCCGCTGTGGGTGACAGTTGGTTGCCGCCTCGGCATCTACTGTTACATATCTATGTTTTCCTTTGGTTTCACCAGACCACGAAAATGCTGGCTCACATGGGCAAACGGTTCGATTCAACAGACGCAAGCTTAAAAGAACATGAGAAAGTTCGTCTGTGAGTCACATTAGAAGGTTTGCGCATTTACACGTCCCTAGCAAGTGTGCAGTTTGGCGGCCGTGGATGATGGGAGAGAACTGAATGAATAATAATGCGCCCATGTCCTTGGTTGGGAAAATGTTTGCAACGAGGCAGAAAACGACGCTTACAAGTATTTGTAACACTGTGAAATAGCCAAGAGTATATACTTCTTTAAATTTACAGATACTTTCCTATTTATCTGTCCGATAGCTAGCTATTCAGTGTCTTAACAGCCACATTTATTTTGTC
>PVKM010051221.1:0-10540 GCA_004027735.1 Carollia perspicillata
GTTTAACTGATGCTTATGCCTGCTTTCCCAGCAGGCTTCTTGTGGGTAGGAACCATTCCTTCCTGTCTTTGAGTCTCAGAGGCTTGCATGCAGTGGGTGCAATGAGCTGTGGGGCGTAGCCAGCAGATGTGCCCCTAGAGCACAGAATGTCACCTCCTAGGTCTGCAGGTGCCTCGCACTTCACAGGGGTCCTGTGCACTTTCTAGTGTCCCCAGGTTGGCTGCTCCCTATCTTTTTGAGTTTCTTACTCACACAGATGTAGTTTATACATGTTTTGTGGCTTTCTTAACTATTGGGAATTAAAAAGTATATCTTTTCATTTCTTTGGTATCGTATACACCCAAATATGTTTTTGTAATAGATTAAAAATTTACTGTATTTAGTTCCTCTTAGAGAAAAGCTCTCTTAAAGAATTATGTCTCCTTTGCAAAATAATATATTCAGTCAAGACCCAATGTTCAAAGCAACTGGTTTTTTGTCTTTGTTTAGCAGACAACCTATTAAATCTCAAAAGAGCAATAAAAAAAAGAAAAGAAAAAAGAAACAAAGCATGTTCTGAATTATAGTAGGAGTTGGAGTTTTTAAAAGTGAAATTCATGCTACCCAAGAACATTTTTTACCAGCCCATCTGGGCACATAAATTTGAGTGTTCCATTTCTAACATAGTTTTGGAACTCACTCCTGGCCCACATCTCAAGCTCCCTGGAAATTGGGATTTGTATACACACATGTGTGGTACTCGGTGCCAGAAAATTTTTGGATGAGGCAAAGCAGCCTGGTGACTTCCTTTGAGAGTTAGCTTCACTTTGGAGAAGAGCCCAGGCAGTGTCCTTGCCAGAAAGTAATTTTGCTGCAGGGGAAATATTCCTCCTCAGTCAGCTGAGTGTCTTTGAGGAGAAACTAGGCCCACGGCTTGGGCCTCTTCTGTCTTGCTCTGAGACTGCAAACAGGTAGCTCATTTGGCAGTTTGTGGAAGCTTTCACAGCTCCTTGAAAGTGCTCTAAGCAAATCTACAATCCAAGTTCACTTCAGTCTTGCAAATAAAGGAAGGACTTTTCACTTGTGCACCATTTTCCTTTTAAATACTAAGCAGTGACATACTCATTTAAATGGATGTATGTGAATAATTAAATTCTGAAGATGAGAAACACCCGGGTTTCAAATCCAGTTGGACAGAAATCATCTCAAAAGTGAAAAGTCAGACCTGCATTTGGTAAGGCATGCGAGCAGCTTCTTGGAGTGTTATAGTCTGAGATGGGGTTTGGTCGGCCACCACAGGCCCCTTAACTCTGAAGAAGGCTTGAAGTCATCAGCCATCAGGGAATGAAGACAAATGAGGGATAATTACATGTAACCTAACTTTTTGTTTTGATGTGTTCATTATGGAAAATTTTAGAAATCACAAACAAAGAAGAAGAAATTACTACAAAGTTAAACATGTGTATTCTAGTCCGTACCTCTGTCTGTTATATCTCTCTTAGTCTTTCTCTGTATGCATGTGCAAACAAACACACACACAGTAGGACAAAAGTAGGTGTACGGTTTTTGTGAGTACACGAAACAGAGTTCACTATTGTTTATTAATTACTGTATTATCTTTTACCCCACCCTGTCATACACACACCTATACACACATACACATGCCCAGAAGATAGCCATATAATATGAAAAACAGAAACACTTATTGAAGAAGATACAAGATACAAGAAACATTGTGCATAGGATAATGACACCTCAGCCCCATTCAAAGTAGGTACCTTGGGACCTCATACAGTTCTCCCAATCACCATCAGCTGCCCCATTGTATTTTTCTGAATCTCATTGATGGTCTGAAATCTGTTCCCTTTCAAGGGTGATTTTAGTTTTGGGAAAAGCCAGAAGTTGCAGGGCTGCAGATCTGGGCTTTAGGGGTGCTGAGTCACCTGGGTGATTTGACGTCCGGCCAAAAAACTCTGCGTGAGGCTTGATGCATGAGCTTATGTTTTGTTTTGATGAAGTTGCCCATAGCTGCAGCCTTCCAAATCATCTGAATAATTTCTGTGAAGGAATGTTGAAGTGTAATGTAAAATTTGATGCAGATTTGTTGCTCTACTCACTCAGTCATTTTGAACGTGATGGCCACACAGGACACATGCTCACTCAGTGGCATCTACCACTCCCACTGACTAGTACAGTAAAGTCATCATTGTTCATACATGCACATTCCAGTCCACTGTCCTTGGCTGCCGGGTTACATGGATGTCACAGAAACTGTTCTTGTATTAGCAATGGCTATACTTTTTCCAGCTAGACCTCGTGTGTGTGTGTGTGTGTGTTTATGAGTTTATGAGTTCTTCCATGAAGATGGGTTCAAACTGGACTTGTAAGAGTTTTCCACACTTAAAGATCTTTTCCTTTCATGTATATTTTCCTACATCACTTTAACATTCGTGTGATGGTCCATTATATGAATATCCCATTCCTTACTTAACTTATCTTCTATTGTTAGGTATTGTGTTATCTAGTTTTGAGCTATCACAAGCAGTTGGGGTGAACATATAGCTGTATCTTTGTTTACCCATGATTACTTCCACGGGGGAGAAAAATAAAGTAGAAATGGAATTACTAGGCCAGAGGATACATAGAGTTTTAAGGCTGTCTTGTTACATTTTTATAAATTGTTCTATAGGATGGCTGTACATATCACCACCAGTTCCTATTGATAATGTATGGGACTCTCCATCTGCTTGCAAACTGGAAATAAGTCATCTTGAAGTATAGATAGTGTCAATGGAAGTATACCTTCCTGGTGCAGCTCCAAGCTCTGTTCGCAGGCACTAGAGACTAGGGAATCCTGTTGCCAGTGGCTCTCTCTAGAACTGTGTCCTGGGCATCCTGATCACCACCAATTTCATTATAAGACCTTGTTTGTCCTGTGCCGAGCTACAGGCCTTACTAGAATGCTGCATGTTGGTAGCTTCAGCCTTCCTGGTCTTTTCAAATTAAAGGTAGGGATGGAATTTCAGAATATAAAGCTGGAAGGAACTCAGGCCCAAATCACAACTGCCAACAATTGTATAGAAAAAAAGTTTTATTTTCCTTCTTGTCTTCCACTCCTTCTCTATTTCTTCCTTATGCTCTCCCTCTGCATTTCTGCCCCCCACCCTCTCTCCCTTCCTCCCCTCCATGCTTTAAGTGAAAGGATGAATACATCACATTATGGAGAAAGCAAAAAGACATCAATTATAGGGTTACATCCTATGTTGTATTGAGTCTTAGCCTCATTACAGATGACTGTAAGCTTCCAGAAAACAGGCACAGAATCTAATTTGTTGTTAACTCGGTGTCCAGCTTCATACCTGGAACTTAACAGACATCTAATAATGGTGCTCTAACTGAATTCGGTTTACCCTCTTAATTCGTAGTAACATAGAACGGGTTTCAGAAACAGAATCTGGTCATAGCTGGAGATACTCTTCATAAGATTTTGTGCTTTTGGATGAGGTCATGGACTTGACTGTAGGTCTTAGGAGGAGTGGTCACATTGCCTATAAATATAGTGTCCTGTTAGGTTCACTTTCTCTCCTCCTCTCTCTCACTTTTGCTATTTTATAAATTATTTTATCCCTTTTTATTTTTTTCTTGGTGACCTTGAACAGAACATTATATATATATGATTATATGACATATATATGTGACTGGCAATATTTATGTTGCAGGTGATTTGGTAGTTAGCCTGTGTTTTAATAAATGGTTGTTTACTGTGTTTATCACTGCTGGTTTATTTTATTGGGCCTTACTATTTTTTAAAAGTTTGCTTTGCTGCAAGGCTGATTCTTCTCCAGTTTTTCGTCCCAGTTGTCTTGCTCTTTTATGAACTGTTTGCTAACTTTACAGTTGCTGTAGAACGCCTTAAGTAGCTTGTTAAGATGCACAGTCGTAGGGAACTTGTGATGAAAGCAACTGAAAGAAGTAGATTTCTTCCTTCTGTTATCGGAGATTAATGTTAATTACTGACATTGCTTTTTTTGTTTTATTGTCCTTGAATAGTATTTCACTATGAGCCATTTTAAATGATGAGCTCCCTGTGTTTTCTGTTTCCAAAGTAGAAAGAAAGATGAGCTGTAGCATTCAAAGAATAATTCTTTTATTCTATCATTTTAGGTTTGCATTGTGCTTCACTCATTTTATAATTGCACAGTCTCAAGGTGAATTGTAAAGGTCAACTGAGAAAATGAGACTTTTCCTAGTGAAATGATGAAAGGTAGTTACTGGAGTTATGGGCAGTTCCTAGTGAAAGGATGAATGGTGGTTATGGGCACGTAGTAATAGTTAGCAGCTTTCCTCTGAGTCCTACATGACAGCACATTTTTCCTTTCAAGTAACGTGTTGTATTAACTTGATTACATGTCACAAGCCCTCTGTACCTCAACTCATTTGGTTAGAGCTCGTTGCTGGTTCAGTCAAGGTTCCAGTTTACCTCTCCATTCATGCTCTCAGGTCTTTGAACAGTCTGCTTCCTTCCCCTAGAACCCTCACCCGTGTGTGTGTACCAGCACATCACATGCCTGAATCCTACCTAGTCTCTAAAATCTTAGTTCAGATCTCACTTCCTCATAGAGGCCCTACTAACCCCAATCCAAATTTCATCTCCTTGGCTATTCATTCATAGCATCCTCTATTTTTCCTTGGTAGCCCTTTAAATAGTTGGTAATTGCATCTGTTGGTGCAACTGTTTGTCAATTCCAGCTCTGTATATTTCATGGCAAACTGAAAGGATCTGACTTTCTTTTTTATTTTTTAAAAAGATTTTATTTATTTATTTTTAGAGAGAGAGGAAAGGAGGGAGAAAGAAAGGGAAAGAAACATCGATGTACAAGGACATCAATCAGTTGCCTCTTACACCCTCCCAACCAGGGACCTGGCTTGCAACCCAGGCATGTGCTCTGACTAGGAATTGAACTGGCAACCTTTTAGTTTGCAGGCTGGTGCTCAATCCATTGAGCCACACCAGCCAGGGTGGGTCTGATTTTCTTAATACTGTATCCCCACTTCTGAGTAGGTGGTTTGAAAAATAATTGTTGAGTGTGTGTATGTGTGTGACTTGATGTGCCCTAATGAGGTACTTCCAGCCACCACTTTTATCACAGACCAAAACTGGAACCTTGAATAGCTGTGTCCCATGTCAGTGACATCAGATGTTTTGTCACCATAAACAACCCCCATATCTGATGATCTTCTAAAAGTTAATCATCATCGTTGTTGAAAATAAATGGAAATGAACCAGAGATTTGTAGAAGTGAAAAGGAAGTAAAATGGTTGCTATAATCACAGTAGATTAAGAACAATTTTTTAAACAGGTAGTTTGCCTCATTATAAATTTAAATGCTTATTACAAAAAAAATAAAACATTCAGAATGAATAAAGTAATCACAAGTGTTCATAGTCCTTCCACCAAGAAATAATTATTTGTTTATATTTATAATATTTACTTATATTTTACAGTATATATTTAATTGTATATCACATATTGTCATTATGCATTATAAACAGTTTTTAAAAATTAAAATCATATTTACTTATATTTTACAGTATATATTTAATTGTATATCACATATTGTCATTATGTATTATAAACAGTTTTTAAAAATTAAAATCAATATCATATTAGATGTACAGTTTTTATTTCACTTTTTAAAAAATATTTTTTGTGAACTTTTCCCCATGCCATTGAACATGCCTTATTTCTGTGTTTATATCATAATGTAACTCTTGATTAATCATTAAATACTTTGGGGGAATATTTTCATTTTCACATAAATCATTGATTATATTGCAGTTAATCCACTTGCACAAATCTTTCCCACTTGGTTATTTTCTAACCTAAATCTCCACCCCGCTGAATTCTTTATTTCACAGGAGTTGCAACACGGAGAGGAATAAAGAGCGGTCAGAGGGAGAAATAAGGGAAAGGAAGGTGGGAAGATCTAGAAGAGAAAAGGCATGGCAGTGTGGAGCTGCGAGTGGGCGGATGGGCCCGGGGAGGTTCCAAAGGTGTTCTCAGACCTCCACTCGGCCTAAGGCCCACACTTAGGTGCACGTATCAAGCATCACTAGTTAGGCATGTTAGCATTTTGTCTTTCATCATGCAGTATCAAAGGAGTACAGATATGTGAAGCAGATTTGTAGAGCTCTTCCCTTCAACCATGTATCCTCAAGGCAGAGGAACTGTGTGGTAGGTACATTGTAAGTCTTTTGCACAATTTCACACTTCCCTTTTCTGGTCTCTGTGTTCTTTCTGCCTACAAATGTGCACAGCCTTTTTTTTTTAAAACTAACTTCTCCTTGGACTACCCAGTGTAGATCCCCTCAAACTGTTTTGTCAGAATCATCTGCCATGTATATTTCCAACAGTAGGAGATTGTTTTCCTAAATCTCGGAGCATGTATATTATAGACTTGCATAATATCATGCTATGTTGTAGAACACCAGTTGATGATCTGGGTTACAAAACAGATTCTGTTGAAGATTCTCACTGGTGAGTGTATGTGTGTGGCTGTGAAGGCTCGAGGCTGCATTCCACAACAGGGCATTCATGGTGAGGGGCTCACCCCTTTTTTCTACATTTGTAGCAGTTAATTGCTTTCATCTTGAGATAGTGGGAAACACCAAAAGTTGTTATTTCTTAAGGCAAAGAGAATACTGCATGGACTGACACCACCTCCTCCTCCTTCAGTTATTCTGTGACTGTCATTGGGTCTGGCTCTGAGCCTCATTTCACTGACCTCAGAGCACTCTCCATAACAGTCATTGGTTGAATACTTACTTATGTGTCTTGCAGAGGGCCCTCAGTATACATATAGTCAAGTAAGGCAGGGCTCTGTCTGCATTCTGTGACGTGTAGGGTCCCAGGCGGTCCTGGCCCTGGCTCTTTCTTGGGTCAAAATTGTCCTCTCAACATCACTTTCCCCTGGTTTCATCTGCTCTCGCCATGCTGGTCTTGCTGTGTTCTCAGAATATCATACACATCGTCTCCTGATCATGGGTCTGGCTTCTCCCTCACACTGTCACCAAATATGTCCTCATGATCACCCTCTTCCTTCATTCATATCTTTCCTGAATATCCCTTTCTCTCTCTACTCTCTTTCCTAGATTCATTCTTTTTTAATAGCACTTATCACAAAACACACTAATTGTTAGTGAGCTGTTCCCCTCACTAGAATGAAAGGTTTATGATAGCAGGAGGCCTCTTTTGCTGCACCAAGATGCCCAGGACAATACCTGGCATATTGGTGATCTGTTGAGGAGAAGAATTAATGGATGCATGAACTCACTGGGTCCTGTGCCTTGAGCTCAATGCCTTGTGTGGAGGACTGCATAGGGCTGTGAAAGTCAAGGTTACCCAGAACAGGGCCCCCTGTGACATTCTGTCCAGTTTAACTTCTGGGTTTTATTTCTTACTATTTTCCTTTATTTATTCAAACCAATGGCCAAACAAGGCTCTCTGCTGCTTCCTTTGCTTGTATCTTTTGTCTTCCGCCTCCTATTTTTTCCACTAGATTTTCCCCCAACTTCCCCCACTCTGCCCATTGTTATTCGGTCCATCTGTCCACACCCAGCTTACAGTAGCTCCTCTGGAAGGCCTCCTCTCTTTCTGCTGCTAAAAATGTTCTCCCTCCACCCATCTCCTGTTGAAAATGGAAGTTTCATGGTGGACTTATCACATTCTGTGTGATTGATACACATGTGTATTTGATTTCACTTACTTCATTGTTAAGACTGAAATGCACTTTGTCCATCCATATTCCCCTCAGAGTCGGATACATAGTAGGTGCTTACTGAAGGTTTGTTGGATATGTGGCATGCATCACTGAATGGGGTGGCAGGAAGATTGCCCGTACTGCACTGTTCTGGTTGGTTGAACAGGGAGAGGTACCACTTGGGATGATGAATTAACCTTTAACCTTTGGAAACCTGTTTCTGGGGTAAAAGTTACCATGGTTTGGTTGAGGAGATAAGATGAAATTCAGAGTTGAAGTGAGGGTGGAGGAGGGATAAGAGGAGGTAGGCTTTATCCTGACCCCTCTAAAGAGGTCATCTTGAGCTTCTCTCTAAAAGTCTTTGGGCCTTCGTCTCCTGTCCTGTAAAGTCAAGGGAGGGGGGAGCAGGGTGTAGGGGTGTGTGCTGAGTTCAGTGCATGATCTCTTGAGTCTGCCTGTGACCCTATGGCTTGATCAGGTTCGTCTCCATTTCCTGGATTTAATATGTGCTCCTGGCTCTTTATTAGAGCAGGTTATACCACTGTTATACCACTGTTATGAGAAGTAGGCTGAAGAGAAGCTCTGTTAAAATGCTTTGGTATCAAATTTTACTATTTTTAAGTAAATGATCTTTGTTTCTTTGAGCACTTTCATCTACAATACAAAAGGCTTAAGACTGGCTCCTGGAAAGTCTTTAGTGAGTACTTTTTTCACCAGGGATTTGAAAGTTTATTAGGAAACCCTTCCCAGGGTACTAGGGATATTTATGTTATAAACCACAACTTTTACCTAAATGGGGTTTAATTTCACAACCTCCTAGATTACATTGCGTTGTGAGACCCCATCTTGATATACACACCTTGAATTGCATTTGCTTGTAATTCACTCCACTATAAGATAACCTGATGTGTTACACCATGATTTGGGGGAGGGGAGGAGAGAGGCAGGCAGTGAGTGGGGTAGCACTTCCAGCTGTCTCTACAAAGTAGCTAGCTATTCCTAGCTTTCTAATGAGCGTTTACATGGGAGCTGATAAACATAGGAACAGCTGCAAGGCCTTTCCTTGAAGAGTTGGCATCCAGACGAATGGACACTTCTTACTTTCATGCCTTCCTGGTCCTCCCTGGGGATAGTCACTGCTTTCTGCTCAGCCTTTAAAGAACAATGAAAATGTCAAGGTCCTTAAGGTCTGGAAGGACCTGAGCAAACTCCAGCCTCCAAATTCAAACTTTCTCTTTAGCCTTTACGGTTCCTTGGGGTTTACTTATTTGTAAGGGGTCTTGAGACTGATTAGAAGTTTCTGAGAGTGGTAGGGTGATGAGAAGGTCAGTCATTCTTTTCTAAACTACTGCAGAATCCATCTTGGTCAAAACCTAATCCCTCATGAAGGATGAGGGAGAGAGGAACCATCTTACACTGACTTCCGGTCTTTCTTAGCTCCTTTCCATCCATCCAGTACCAGAATCTGGACTGGAGTGTCATGCAGCATTCCAAGAAAGGGGCTGGGAGTTCTTTAAAAAGTGACATGTACTTGCCCTGGCTGGTGTGGCTCAGTGGATGGAGTGCAGGCCTGTGAACCAAAGGATCATTGGTTTGATTCCCGGTCAGGGCACATGCCTGGTTGCAGGCTGGGTCCCCGGTGGGGGGCGTGTAGGAGGCAACCACACATTGATGTTTCTCTCCCTCTCTTTCTCCTTCCCTTCTCTCTCTAAAAATAAATAAACAAAATATTTAAAGAGAAAAAAAATGACATATACTCGATCAGACCATCTGCATAATTAGCAGGGCTCCATACATAACGAAATGTGGGGCCTCTTGTCCATATATTAAGAATTTCAAGAAGACAACAGTAGAGCATCAGGCAAATGCAGCACCCTGTGCATCTTTATGGATTGCACACCCATGAAGTCATTCCTGTATTCGATTACAACCTGATTCACATAGGAAAAATCCAGGCCTACCCACTGACCGAAATTTCGTCCTTACCTGTTCACATATGCACTTTGTTTCCATGTAAGGGACTGCCTGACATTCAGCTCACCTCCACTGCCAGGTGAGAACTCTTTTCAGTCATATTGTGTTCCGGAGCTCAGCTTCCATTACCTTCTTGCCCACCCTCCTTATAGCTACCGGCTCAGGTGTTGACTGGATTTGAGGGGCCACTGTCCTCCTTTCAGAAAGTGGAATGACATCAGAGTTACAACACTAGTCACCATTGGGTCAACACAAGGACTCAGATATTTATGCTGGTAGTGCATTTAATTTTTTTTGTTGTTGTTATTAATCATAGTCTCACTTTCAGTGCAATGGGGCAAACTGAGAAATTCCCACCCCTTTAATTTTCACTTCCAATGATAACAGCTGTATAAATTGTATGATATACAGTTATACCTAAAAACGCTAGATATCTTTTCATGCAAAAATCAGTTATTTCTTGTAAAAATCAATTGTATGCTATGTTTTTTGTGTTGGACCAACACAATATATGTAGATGCAGGTGTCATTTTAAAATGCTAAAAACAGCTGCAAAAACTATAACTTTTTGTGGTTTTCCTTTTAACTATGACATTTAGGAAGTTAGCATTTGGGGCCAAGTTAATTCCAGTAAGATAAGATGGTGAATGACTTACAGAAAATGAAGCCACATGAAAATACAAATACAGTTGATATTTTTTCCTTGATATTAACACACATTAATATTATACAATCTATTGAGGTTTCCTATTTGAAATTATTACCATTGATAATAGAAAGAGAGGCATTTTAAAGTATGATTAGTAAATATACTTTTACAGAAGTTA
>PVKM010051222.1:0-10525 GCA_004027735.1 Carollia perspicillata
CAATCTCTGCCCTCCATGGAGGATAAGTTGTGCTAGGGCCCACTTCACAGAGGAGAACTTACTTCAGCAGGACTCTGGTGCCCATAGTCTACACCTGGAGTGTGTTGCTTGTGGAGGTAGTAGTCTGTAGCTGTCTACTGGGTGTACAGGCTCTGGGGTTCCCCAGGAGGTGCAAGCATAGGTCAGCACCACCTGTGTTCTATCTGGAGCAACTTGGCATAAGATATAAAATGATCTTCAGATGGCTGCTCCCTGTGCTATACTTGAAGTTGTCCAAGTGTGGCCAGGCTGTGAAACAAGGCCAGTTGCTGCTTGCTACTGGAAGGCCTGGAACCACTTATCAAGAAGTATGGGGGCTTACTGAGGCCAGCTACTGCAGGTCTGAGAGGATTTAGGAAAATATGAAGCATGAGTCAATGCCAGACATTTTTAGGGAAAAGCCACTATTACCAGTTTGGGTGGGCCAGTAAGTTGGATGCAGTGGAGCTTCAGGGAATGGCCAGGGTGGGACAAACTGTATGAGCCAGGTTGATGGAGTCTCAGATATGGTGCCTGTCATTCTGTGGGGTTAGGGCTCAGAAGAGAAACAACAGCCTCTGCCATCAGTTTTGCTTAGGAGAAAGCCATCTACCAGCTCTCACCCTGATGCCAAACACTTTAGTTCCTCTCCATGTGCCATTGGTGCCTTTCAAGCTGCTTCCCTGGTATGAGGGCTCAGAGGGAATGAGTCTGAGTAAGTCTGGGCCCTTAAGGAGACATGTTTAGGAACCCAGCAGTCTCTTCCATTGACTCCATCCCCACTGGTTTTTATAGGCAGAAGTTTGGGGGACTTATCTTCCTGTCACTGGAATCCTGGACTAGGGAGCCTGGTGTGAGGCTGAGGCCCTTCACTCCTGAAATATTCTTCCTGATTTTTACCCACTACACATGGTTGCAGAATCAACCTGTTCTGCGTCTCCATGTATCTGCTCCTTCTATCAGTCTGGATGAATGTGGTTTCTTCTTTAATTCCTTAGTTGTATGACTTCCATTCAGCTCAATTTCTGATGGCTCTGAGTGATGGTTGTTCTATAGTTTAGTTGTAATTTTGATGTGGTTGTGTGAGGAGGTGAGGTATTTTTACCTAGGCTGCCATCTTAGATAATCTCCTAATTATTAATATTGTTACCAGGAGAACTATTACTTGCTGAACTATTATACATATTAATGATTTTTTCTTAGCTAACATTTCCAATAGAATCACACATCTATATATTTTTTACTCTGAAAAATATTGCATCTCTTTTATTGAAACCCAGGTAAATTTTTAAAATTATATTTAACATTGATATTGCAAGAAATTTGGCCTTGAGTTATATTTTCCAAAAGTAGGCATCCTTTCATTGTGAGAATAGAAAAGACGTTTAAATCTGGCAAATCTATGTTTACATTTTTTCTTCACCACTTAATAGCTATATGACCTTGAACAATTTATATTTCCTTCTGGAAAAATATCAGTTTTTTTTCATTCAATTAAGTAGTGAATGGAATATTAGATGATAAATATTTTAAAGAAAGAACTCATAAACACAAACAACAGTGTGAGATTTGTAAAGGAGAGGGGTGTGGGTGGAGGTAGAAGAGGATATAGGGGGGATAAATGGTGATGGAAAAAATGGCTTAATATAAGTATTGCCAAAACATAGATTCTTTAACTTGGGAACTCTAATGGTTTAATAAAAGAGCATACTAAGGCAAAGTTTTTTTATGGTTGAGTCTATGACCTTAGCTTGTGAAATATTTAAATAACTTGTAAATTTTGATACATAATTTTTCCTATAGCAACATTTAAGTTTATTTTTATTGTCATTCAAATTTATGTCCATAAAATACTATTGGGATATTTTTAAACGGTACTGACTGATTTGTGAGAAAAAGATACAAAGAAATATAAAATGGAAAAATATGGAAATATCAAACATATTTTAGAGCACAGGTGGCAAACACAAGGCTTGTGGGCTGAGTCTGGCCCTCCACCTTGTTTTATCCTGCTGGCACCTTGTTACTACCTGGCAGCAACATTGAGGTCCTTACCCCTAGTTTAGGAGTAGTTACATTTATATGGTCCTAAAATTACATTCCACCCTTTGAAGGCAACTGTGAGGCTGATGTAGCCCCTAATAAAATGAGTTTGACACCCTTGTTTTAGAATATTGGGCACCCTTAATAGATACCAAAATGAAGATGAATCCATTATTGCTCTGCCTTCCCACGGAACACACACTTTCTTATTCACATGAGGACCCGAAGAAGCGACAGCTGACTTGGGGAACTATTTTAGTCAGAGGAAAAACATGAATCCCTACTATGTCAGACACTGTGCAGGAGGAGTTGTGTCCCCTGCAGTGAGCAGGAACGTCATCTTTAACTTAGAGTACTGGGAGTCCTGGTGGACTCAGACTCTTCTGTGACCCAAAACAAGGACACTTCAGATTTTCCCAGAAATACTGGGAGTCAGATTTTGCAGAGATTCAAAGGTTTTCCATAGCCAATTAGAGAGAGAAAAAAAAAAACAGGATAAACCTGAAAATGTTTATTTTATGTTATATATGATGTATTACCATTATGCTGTGCTAAACACAATGATTTGCTCTTCAAAAATAGCATGTATAAACATATATATGTAAAATGCTGATATCACATAATATAATATATAATATTATAACTATTAAAATATCATCAGTATTTCATATTCATAATGAAGTGTGTGGATCTGGAGGAAAAAACTCAGCAGCAAAACACATCTCTATAAACTATTCCTAAAAGTCTTAATTCTACACTTCATTTTGTTGTACATCCATATCCTACCCACTAATATTCTAATATGTTTAAATTGACTTATCCTAAAATCCCAAGTGAGTTATGGCAGGCATATTGTTAATACCTTGATTTACCATACACATTTTAATTCATTTTGTTTTTTACATAATATTATTTAACTTACCAAATTATCAATGCATTGTATTTAGCATATAAAGGTAGATATTTTAATCATATACACTGAAAACGTTATCTTTAATTTAATTTGTTCTGAACTTGCATAAAAACAATGATGGTTATTTATTTGTTTACATTACTTCTCTGCTCATTAAACATTACTAATTTTCAACATAATTAAAAATTCCCTTGGAACTCATCATATAAGACCAACAAAATATGTTAAATTTTTCATCATTATTTAATTCAAGGAGAATAATTGAACATTATTTCAACTTTAAATGATACTTTTTTAAACAACTTTCTACAGCGAAAACTATTAAAAATTAAATAATGGCCATAGTTAAATTTTGTTCCTGGAACTAGGCTTTTATTTTTTTAATGCAGATCTTCAATTTCATTTTACCAACTATCTTGGGTTACCTATAACAAAAACAACAATTGAAATGGATCTTCAATCAACAACTTATAATAACCATTTTAACTATTTATAATGAATCATTTTTAAAAACGTATTCTCACATTTCATCTCAATATTCTTGAAGTTCCTGCCCCTTTTCATCTTTACCCTATGTATAAAACTAGGCATTTTATTCTCACTCAACCTGGACTCTGTGTCATCACTATTCCTAATCTTTCTCTCTCTCTACTTGTAGTCAATCTAGCTTTACCGATGACTGTCACCACCAGACTCTCCAGTAATTCTTGAATAAATGGTAGCCCTGCACAGCCATCCAAAACAACTGGAAAGGTAAGTGGAAAATTTACAAAGTGCATTTCAAATAAGACAAGAATAATGAGAAAACAGAGAAGGGTCATTTTCTAAACTAGATTTCCAGATCTTCAAATTACCGAAATGCATAACTGATAAGAAAAGATCTCACAAGGTTTTATTTGGGAAACCCACCTAGCATACAAATTCCACTTTTTCAATGCCATAATATATTATTGAGGCTGAATTAGTTCAGAGTTTATAGAAACTCTATAAATTATAATCCAGTCATAGAATCAATATGCTATGAAGATATTATTCTGAAAATATCTAATTAGGTCATATGCATGAATGAATAAATAAGACATAAAACTTAAATGATATATCAATTGATCACACAAATATAAGTATATATTTTCATATGAATTAATATAAATATTCTTTTTGTTCCTATACCAAGAAGGAATAAAATACAGAGGTATGATGAAGGCAGGAAAAATGGTCAAAGATGTGAGAAAGGTAGGGCTCAGGAACTTTAGAACATTAATATCCACATTTACTAGGGTATTATAAATATAGAACAATTCTAAAAGCTAATAATTTAGTTAATGTTATAAGATAAAATGAAGTAAAATAAAAGATGAAGTTAAAAATGTAAATATATAATACACATAAGAGATGATAAATGAAATTAAGTGAATAGTGATCTACACCATACTTCATTTCTTGCTTGGCAAAAAGTAACAAGAATGATTATGTGCTGGTAATATCAGTGTTCTGAAAGAAACAAGGGCTCTACCTTACTGCTACTAGGAAGTATGTTTATAATATGTTTTGAAATATTGTAAATGAGGATATTTTAATAAATAAAAAATGTAGATTTATATGTCTTATTTTTATTGTTTACATGTATTTCATCTATCAATTATATTTCTGAAATTGTTCTTACAGTTTTAGACAAATGATATTTGTTTATAATAATAATACAATGAAAGTAACACACTTGTTAATGGAATACAAATTTGTAATTCCTGATGCATTCATAGTTGTTTCTTTATATAACTAATAACATATACAATTAATCAGATATATATTGCCAGATACCAGAATGTTCTGTTGTATATGGTATATTTGAATGATAAAAAGGCATTTTAGATAGTGAAGACTTTAATACTATTTATAAACAAACTGATGCATGTTAACAGATAAATGAATATCCCCCAAATTATGGATCAATCTGTAGTTATTTTTTCATGTTTCAAAAGTTAACAGTAATTACAACAGTAAAGTGAAAATATAAATAATTCAATTATGTAAAACATTAAAATGAAGCTAGAGCTTTATATAACATGAATTAAATCTTAAACTCCACAGAATATTAAAACAATCTATTCTGTTTCTCACAGAACTATTATTGCTTTTCAAAAGCATATAGAGAATAATGGAAATCAATTTTAGAGATTTAGATCAGTGTTTTATTCCAAGTTGCTTTACCAATTAATGTCAAAAAGATGTAACCTAGAAATTGTGTCTCTGGCCTCCCGCCTACTGTTATTTCTACATCATACCTTTAGCTTTGTTAGGTATAATTGTCATACTTATAAAACCCTATGATTTTTTTTCCCTTCCTGATTTTTAATTGATCTTCAAGAGTTTTCTTTTTGTTATTCTAGGTCTAGTGCATTTCCATGAATGTGAATTTATTATGATTTAATTGGCAGTTGAGGTTTAAAGTGACTTTGATTGGTGCTTGGCATGTATGTTTGAAAATAGAAAATATATGTTCTTTGATTATAAGGTTGGCCTTTTCAGCAACATATAAAGTTAAATAACCAAAAATAAAACAATTTAAACAGTATATATTTAAAGATTAGAAAGAAGAGAAAAATATATATGTATATATAAAAGCAACCTCTACAGTTTTCCAGTTGTAGACAAAGTACTTTTCCAGGGAATGTGTACAGTCAAAACACAAGAAAATATTTGTTTTTGTTGAAAACATTAATGATGCTCACCAATAACCAATTTCTTCTCTTAATAATAATAGACACTATAATTCTATGTTCAATTTCTATTAAGCAGGGTTACATAACTGGATCTCTCCAATGAAATGTGAGTAGAATTACATCTTTTTCAGTTGAGGTTGGGTAAAGTTCATGTGGAATTCTCTCTCTCTCTCTCTCTCTCTCTCACTCCCCATGATTTTGAAAACTCTAAGATTATTTGTTACTGCATCAATGTTTAGTCTATACTAACTGTTACATTTTCAGTTTACATTTTCAGCATATGACATGATGATGAAAAACATGGTAAAGGCACTCAAAGAATAGAAATCAAAACCTGGCAGGATCTTGTCCCCTTAAAGATTGGGACAGATAGAATGGCTGGAAAATAGTAATAGATATTAGGAGGATATGAGAAAACCCATAGAGTACATAAAATACACATATCATTCAAGTTATGATCAGTGTTAGTGTTTAAAATAGGATTATGTCAATGATAAGAATATCAGAGAGTGATAAGAATATTCAGAAGAATCAAGAGAGCAAAATAGCAATCACAGAGAAGGTCAGTGATTTACTATAGTTTCTTATCTGGCCAGAATTATTATGAAGTCATCTATAATTATAAAATATTTAAATTTTGTAACACTATATAAATTTTACTATGTTTCATCTCTATAAATGAAATTCCCAGTTTTAGAGGACAGAAAAAATATTATCACTATTACATCTACAGGTTCCCTCCATGTCATATCGAATTTTTACTCCACTGCCTTGGTGAGTTCTGTGTTTGAATTGGCACCAGTTTCTCGTTTATGAGCACCACATCATCTGTTTTTTAGCACCTGCTATTTATGTGTCATGAGTTCCTTTAATCACCTGAGCAGTTTATAATTTTAATTTCCAGAGAATTAGATTCCCATTTATGCTATAAACAAGCAATTGACATTTACCCTACACCATTCCAATTTATTGGACTTTCTTTAAAAACACACATGCTTGTGGGTATGTGCATTGTCCCAATTCTTTCACTTTGCTTTGTTTCTTTTTGAGAGAAGTGACTCTAGCATTGTAAGGTGGATGAGAAAGTGGGACTCAGTAAATTGACATGTAACAGATACAGAGAAAAACAGGCAAGAACAGAAGATCGGCAATAGTCCCTAGAGAACCAAGCCTACAAATCTTGGCTTCAGATGGTTATGAGATTTTACTATAAGGCTTCTTTTGCAAATTGAATGTGAGTATTGATAAAAATCTAAATTTGATATGTATATTATAATGGCATTTTTAAAAAACACAAAAACATTTTAAAGTATATTCTTGTTAACTGTAGGGAATCAAATTTACATTTATACCTCTATTTAGCTACTATATAGTTAAAACAGTTTTCCAGCATATTAACACCAAGAAAGGAAAAGAAAATTTATTTTAATAAGAAGGACACACTTCGAGAGGTCAATAGGTAATTTTATCCATTGACCCCTTATTGTCTCTTTGCACCAAAGAAAAAGATATAAAAAGAAAATAGTTGTATGCTAAGGCAATGGTTCAATTTTTTATGTACTACTGCAAATACCTTAATTTAAGCATTTGTCATATTATAACTAGTATATGTCAATGTATATTTTTCTAAATTCTCTAAGTTATGAGGTAAAAATAAATATAATCAACACTATGGTTTCTTTTACTTTGCCAATTTTGATTTAATAGAATCTCCTTTTTAAGATTATGAATGTTGGCCTATCAGCAAAGAAATGAATACCAGTATGTCTTGATTTAAAAGATATTTGGAGGTTCTGAAAAATTTTGAACATTTAGAAAAGAGGTCATTTTTATTCTTAGAAACTATTGTATATAGCATGGCAGTGTTTAAAACACTTGAATAGTATTTGCGACACTGTTATTAAGCACAACCCTATTTAAGTACATATTTGAGCAGTAAAGAAATAATGATCTCGTCTTAAGATAAAAGCCAGAGCCATATAAGAACAGAAGACCTAAGAACAAGGAGAGCAGGATGAAAGTTTAAGGAAGTGCGCTGTGAAGAAGAGGACAAGACCAGGGGCTAACACAGCAGACAGTATGGACCTGTTTTCAATTTGGCCCAACACAGGCTGAGAAAAGTAGTGTAAAGTTTGTTTTCATTTAAAATTCATACTTCTTTGGAGAAAATTCTTCAAGGGCATATAAAAATTAATGAAAATAAATAATTGATCTGGCTGGTGTGGCTTAGTGGATTGAGCTCAGGCCTCTGGACTGAAAGGTCACTGTTTCAAATCCTTTTTAGGACACATGCCCAGGTTGTGGGCCAGATTGCCAGTTGTGGGTGTGTGAGAAGCAACTGACTGACGTTTCTCTTGCTCTCTTTCTCCCTCCTTTCCCCTTCTCTAAAAACAAATAAATAAAATATTAAAAAAAGAAATAATTAATGAATAATTGATAGAGAGTCTACCACCTGAAGAACAGAAAGAAAAAAGAAGTAAAATGGTTAAAGCCCCAGAGAAAAGTGGGTCTCCATTAGTCATATCAATATACAATAACAGGAGTAGTATTAGAAGGGAAGAAAGATAGAAAAGGATAGGAAAATATTTGAATAAACATTGGCTGGAAAATTTACAAATTTGGTTTTAAAAATTTCAATATCTAAAAGCTCAACTAGTATAAATATGAAGAAGTCCTATGGATCCAGGTATAGGATAGTAAAAATACTGAAAGAAAAAGAGAAATTTTTGAAAGAAGGAAGAAAAAACAACCTGTCACATGTAATGGAATCAAATTAAGATTAATAACTGACTTATCAAAACAATAGAAGGCAGAAGAAAGTGAGATGACATTTTCAAAGTGCCAATAAATAAATAAATAAATAAATAAATAAATATGAGAAAGTAACTCAAGAAATTTCTTCAGACTAAATGTACCTAACACAAGATGGTATTTAAATATCACATAAAATTTAAAGAAATACAATAAAGCTATTATTTGGGTAAATATGGAAAATATGGTATTTGAAATTTCTTTTTCTCTTCTAGGAACTGATTTATAAAGCAATTGAATAAGACAATAGGTATATTATACCTATTGGGCCTCTAATGACATAAATATAATATATTTTATATTAACAGCACAAAAGATATGAGTTGGAACAAAGCTGTATTGGAATAAAGAAATGAAACCAGATGATAACAAGAATCAATTGGGACCAATGAAAAGAGCCATAAATTATATATAAAATTTTTTGTAACAAAACACTTTATAAATGTACAGTGGCTCTTCTTTCTGCTATCAGTTCTGTTAAAAGACATAAAATTATATAGAGATAATATGAATATATTATACTTTTTAAAAATGTAAATATATACTGTTGGGTTTTTATATATATGGCTACAATATAATAATAACAGCATGATAGGGGAACAGGAAATTGAGCTTTATAGGACTAATATTTTTGTATGTCATTGGAATTAGGTTAGTGCAAGTCTGAAGTAATTTCTGATAATTAAAGTAGTCATTTTATGTCATAGAGCAAACATGAAAAAGTTTTAAAAATCCTAAAAAGTATTAAAATATTATACCATCTATAACAAGTAATAAAATGTTATAATAGGAAAACAGATGTTAGTCACAAAAGATATATATTAATCAATCCACTAACATGAAATGTATAAGTAGGCAAATCTTTAGATACAGAAGTACATTTGTGGTTGCATAGGACTTGAGGAAGTAGGCTTGAGGTGAAACTGCTAATCGATATAAAGTTTCTATTTGGAGTGACCAGATATTCTAAAATTCTGGTAATGGTTGCACAATGCTGGTAATACACAAAAAGCTCTTGCTTTACACTTTAAATGAATAAATGTCATGGTATGAATCGTACCTCAGTAACGTTATGAAAAAGGAAACATAATTGGCATTTTTATAGTTATAAGTTTTGTGTTTTATAACTTCCAGAATTTTTTGTTTAAATTGACTTTTATGAAATGCAGAACATTAAAAAAAAAGAAAACTTTGGCTGTGCTAAAAAGAAAGGCACCAATATAAATATAAAATGTGACCTCCAATTGCATACATTGCAATTGTATATATATAGCATACATTGCAGTTGTATATATATAATATTGCATACATTGCAATTGTATATATATATAAATTGCATACATTGCAATTGTATGTATATATATATAAATTGTATATATATATAAATAATTATATATTATACTTTTTAAAACTGTAAATATATACTGTTGTGTGTATATATATGATTTTACTAATGTTTATATATTTTTACCTTTCACAACACTCAAGAATATTCATTTTTTAAATAGTGTTAAACTTATTCACTCAAAATTAATGAAATAAACGTGCCTAAATAACAGAGAACACGTCTGTGACTGAATGTAACATTATCTAGCCACTGCAGAGGGGCGTCAGTGTACAGGAACTGAAGTCCTTTCCGGGCCGTTCTGATGTTGGCGAGAGGAGTAGAAAACAAAAAGCACCAACATTTCTAGACACATCTCAAATTCTTCCGTGTTTGAACTAGTCTAAAGAAGGGGTTTACTAACTGTTAACAAATGGAGCTCTCACAGCTCATCCAGCTGCAAATCATCTACATGTAAAGATTTTTATGTCTCCTTTGTGGGCAACAAAGTTGAATACTATCAAGGGGTCCAGGAGAATCGCGTATTACTAGACAAAGAGAGTTGAGAACAGCAGTGTCAAATGCGTTTGATAACCATGTGAGAGATAAAGAGATGAGAAGTCATTAAATGCCTGGATGTAATCTCCTCATGGGAGTACTTTTAGGGAGAAAAACAAATAAATGACTGTATGTATA
>PVKM010051223.1:0-10520 GCA_004027735.1 Carollia perspicillata
TCAGACTTCAAAGCCCATACCTTTTAGCCATTAAACTGTATAAGATGATAAAGAAATTTTTTCTCCTTTGCAGTAACATTAAAATTCTAACTAAGAAAGTTACTGAACCAGTTAATTTCATCTTAAGGGTCTAGTAGCATTAAATGACATACCATAATAGATACTTCGGGTTTAACCTCCAAATTGTCCACATACCAGGATCTACAGACGTGCTTTCTAAGAGTTTCAGGCTCTGGATTACACTTACTATCCTACAGGAAATACTGTCACTGCCAAAGAAGTTCTTTCTCCAAACTAACTTCTTAGATTTGATGTAAGTAGTTTAAGCAAGAGCCCTTTAATATTCTCTTCTTCGTGGCTGAGGAAAAACTAAAAAGCTTGGAGTTTTATCCACTTCAAACACCAAATCTCAAAAGACTTGAAAAAATGTTGTTTTCAACTGAATTTACAACGGTTTATAATTGTTGATTTGATGTCCTAGAGTATTCAAACTATCCCCTAAGAAGATTAAAACTGGACTTTTTCTTACAAACTTCGAATAATGATTTAAGACTGCCTCATCCTGCCTTCTTTGTCATTAGGCTCACTCAAAGTCAAGCATGATGGTGAACAGATATCAATTTAAGAACATTTAGAGCTATGTTCTCTGCATCACCCACAACAAACCTTAGGGGCCTCCATTAGTTGGAACAGATCAAAAGCTAGGTGGAAATAACCCCACCTGAAAACTCAGGCATCTTTCTTATTCCTCTTCTTACTTGTACAGGTCAGTTCAGAGATCATGGGAAACACTGTAACTCAAAAGAGAATGTTGTCTCTGAAATGTAAATCAAATTCCTAGATTAAAAATATAGTGACATTTCAAAGTCATGGTTGACTTTTACTACCCTTTTTTCCTTTGGGCAGAAATAAATCACACTGGCCTCTTCTCTGTTCAAGAGATTTCAAATTGAATTTCAGACCCCCGACTGAAAATAAGTATGACAAAAATAGAAATCTTGGTTTTTTTGTATCAGGGTTTCCCCCTTCTGTTCCCAAATGCCCCGCTTTGCCATGAGTGCAATGCCACTGATACTGCTGATAAATTATGTCCTGAACTTATTGACTTCTCTCCATTCTCTTCGATCGCTCGGTTCTTACTCAAGCTGTCCGCAGCGCTGCCGCTCCACCCACTAGGACATAGTGAGGCTTATGATCTGTTCCCAGGGCTTTGCCTAGCTGTCCTGTTCTGTCTACTGTATTCATGCCTCCCTGCCCATGCTAACCTGCTCAATACCGGCATCACTCAAACCTCACCCTGTACAATCTCCATCTACCCAATCAGACCTCCAGTATTAGCGAGGCAGACGTTTCTCCTTCCTTCATTTGTATCATACTTGCATTGGAAAGTCTCAAAAGGCTCTCTCTGTTTGAACAGGCTTTTTATTCGCATTTTACTGAGCCACTTCCTTCACAGCCACAGAGATTTCTTGTGTGCTCATCTCATCCAACAAGATGCTTTGAGAGTGCTCACATATTTCAAAAGTTTCCCATTATCTAGAGAAAAAAAGTACAATCCCCTGAGCCTGGTATTTCAGGCTTTCCAAGGACTCGCTGTATTTGTGGATTTTTTTTTCCCACTCACTCCAGATTATATTGACCTCCTTTTCTCTGAAACTTTTTAGCATTTATATCCATATCATTTCTTCTTGAACTGAATGATGTATTTCCTTGCACTGTCTCATAAGGATTTTATGTGTGTTTCTTGCCTATGCTACCAGCAACCAAATACTGAACCCTTATATTACATTTCTTTTGTAGCATCTGGCTCAACACCATGTATATCATAGGCACCAAAGAAATAATTATTAATTCAGCAAAATTGAATGAATGAATAAATAAATATATAGTGCTACCTCAAAACATAAAGAAATAAAGAGGTAAAAAGTACAATTTAGGGTAGAAAGCTCTCAGTGTTTTTCCAGCTCACTTGATAAATCTTACACATTATTTTTAGGCAGATCTTGAAGAAAGGTGAGATAAAGTCAGATGTTCTAGCTCCCTTCGTTCCCTTCTTTTATTTTGACAGGGGACCAGACAAGGTAAAACGAGACCACCAATACCTTACAAACAAACCATACATTTTTTTCTTTTTTCTTCATGCTTCAAAAAGTAGTATTCTGTAGAGACAGCTCCTGGAGGACAGGATGGAAGGTGAAGGGGGACCAGAAGGAGAGAGAAGTCAGTCATTTGTTACTGTCACAGCTGGAGGAAGGCAGGCTTTTTCTGTACAGAAGGCAGCAACAAATATCAGTGCATTCCAGGCCACTGAGCAGACCTTTGCAGGCATTAAAATTTCTCGGGACTGCAGGGACTTATCAAGGAAGGAATCGCTTAACAGCTGAAGAGGCTCAGCCACACAAAAGGCCTTCAGGGTGAAATCCCAAATGCCTCCGGGTCAGTGTGACCACACGAACAGGAAGAAAGAAGTAACGGCCCACGACTCCAAAGGGGGCAGATGAGTAAGCACAGAGAGAGATGGTCTAAATCCCTTCGTGGACCCCTGACGGTGTCCATTCAGGGTCCTTACGTTGGCAATGGATTTTGAGAAGATGAACACTCCAAGGGGTTCAAAGGCTGTAGCTAGCTTAGAAGGTTTCACATACTCTTTCAGACGAGGCATAAGTATGGACCAAGAAAGTTTATTTTGTCTGATTGTGTAGTCTGAATGGTTTTCCCAAAGTCTATGAAATTAAAGCCGATTCAGCAAAAATTGCTTTTAGTAGAAATGCTATGAAGGCATTTTGAGTTCAAGCCTTATGAGCCACCCAGGCTCTCACCCCTCATGTGGAAGGGGAAACCCACGAGGATCAGGACCCAAGGAAAGACCCAGCCCAGACTCTTGAGCACAAAGTCTCCCTCACCCATTTTTTTAATACATTGATGAGATTGTGCTCCTCTAACTAGGCAGAAAATCTTGTTGAGTATGAATCCTTAGCTCTTAAATAATTTGAAGTTTCTGTAACAAATTTTTGTCCTTGGAAAAAACCTCTTCTTCAGATAGGGCTGTAACATTAGTAAAACCTTAAGTAACCAAAGGAGTGTGCCTTAATTTAGCTTGTGTTTTCAATATTACAGAAGTTTTAGTAATGCCAGAATATTTCACATACAAATTGCTGTAATGTGTTTGGTTTAATAAGACTTGGAAATGGAAGTAGTTGCTACTGATAAGCCCAGATGGCAATACAATAGTATACTGAATTAATCTCATATTCCAAACAATATTGGACTTTTTAAATAATAGAAGGTAATGATAAAATGGTATTCTGATTAATTATAATCCAGAGTGCAGGCACCATGAGTGGGGTGGGGAGGCTTTTGAGACTTCAATGTAAAACTCAGTTTCTATGCCATTTATGAAAATTTCATTCCATACATTTCACATTTCCAATTCTCATTCATGCATCGCATCTGAGCATGAAATCGTGTAATATAAACAAAGGACAAGGACAGCAGAGGGTCACAGATGTGTGCATTGGAAGAGAATGAGGCAGAGTGCTGCTCTTCCTCTGGGGGCAAAACTTCTGGGATGTCCCCACTTGCCCTGTTCTGAGTGATGATCCTCAGCTTTGTACACCCGGCAACTCTGTGCAACACCTGGGAACTCATTCACACTAACCAATGTTCATAAACTTCCCCGTCATTTGAAAAGAGAATTCTGAGATGTGCTTCTTGAAATAACAAAAAGCATCCTTTGCCCATTATGCAACCTACCTTACCCATGGGCCCCTTACGATTCCACCCAGGCCACTGGCCCCCTCTCCTAATAGTATTGAATATACACTACCTGCCTTCTACAGTGACTCTTCTCTCCTTTTAAACATTGCTCTAATTCCAACTTCTTGAATGCTAATACCTTCAACCCAGCCACAGTTTTGTATTCATTGTCTACGTCAAGCAATCTAGATCACTGTCTAGTCAAGCAACCTCTGTCTAGGGCTACACCCTGATCTCTTGATTGGAAATTCTGAAAATTTCAGACCCTCTTCAGGCATCCAATTGATAAATACTCTCCCACGTGAGGTGTTCCAACAGAGGGCTGGCCTCACCCTTTGCGTATCTTTGAAATTCATTTCACCCTCAGTACTTCCTACACTCAGACAGCCACACTTCCTATAGAGGTCCCTATCCATTCTGTAGGAAGGTTTATTTTATTTTCCTAAAGACTTCAGGGATAAGAAATGCTGCCCTCAGCCAAGTTCCTAGGAAAGACCTAAGTAGTAGAGGTTGGATACACAGTGGTGCCAGCATTAGACTCAATTTTTACCAGATGAGGCTCTAAACTCAATCTACAGTTGCTCGGCTACAGATTGTGGACCCCTAATATGTTAAATCATGGCAACAAATACTGCTTTCCACAGTAAAACATAGCATTACTTGGAGTTAAGCCTTAAGTCCATTAGAATTAGGTATTTCCTATAATAACATAGCTAATGGACTACTCTGCAGAAAATGTGGTTGTGCTAGTAGTTTGATAAAAATAAAATTAATGTATTAAAATAAAATGGGTAGAAATGCAATAATATATTTGCTTGACAAATACATTCATGTATTATTTTTGTTGGAAAGTAATACGAAAAACGTTATGATAAAAACAGAGAAATCAGAAACCAATAGGGTCACTTTCTCATTGTCCATGCGATAAATCTGCCTTCTTGGTTTGGGGATGGAGTAAGGTCGAGGAGGTTAGCAGTGACCTTATACAGCCTGCCAAGAATTTGTTGAATCTAGTTTATGAACCGAGTCCTGTCTCAGTTTTGAGGCAGTCGCCACAAGGCAAGGGCATGAGAGTAGCCAGCAATGACTAACCGGTTGGGTCTGTGCTCATAAAGACGTGGCACATATATGCAATGGAATACTACCCTGCCACGAGAGATGAAACACTGCCATTTGCGACAACATGGACAGACCTTGAGAGCATTATGCTAAGCAAAGTAGTCACTCAGAAAAAGCTGCAAACCATATGATTTCACTCATATGTGGGCTCTAAAACTGAAACTCACGGATATGAACAGACAGTAGCATGGCAGTTACCAGAGGGAAGGGGGTGTGGGTGGGGTAGTAAAGGGTAAAGGGGGCCAAGTGTATGGCGATGGAAATTTATTTGATGGTGGGCACACAATACAATATACAGATCATGTATCGCAGAAATGTACACTTGAAACCTACATGATCTTATGAACCAATGTCACCCCAATAAATGTAATTCTAAAAAGATCCTGAAAAGGGGGGAGAAAAATAATCAACTCACCCACACCTATCTCTCAAAATCCCTCTGGAGTTCAAATTGCAAAGGGCAGCAGAGCACCTTACTCATCTTTATACGGCCCGACAGCACCTGGGAGAGCCCTTATGCAGAGAATGCTAAGATAGTTATTTTACTGAACTGTAGGGAGGCAAATACCATGCTTTAAAACTGTGAAAAGACTGTTTGATACATTTAGTCTAGTCAAAAACATTGTATTTAAGAGACACAAGCTTGAAAAGGTGGTTGGGAGAAAGCCAGATTGGCTAACAGACAGTTTGAGCGTCTGACAGCTGTGTTAAAAGCAGAAATTGGGAAACAACTTCCCATGGTATGGTAAAAGATTCATTAAGGCAGCTCAGAGTCCCAAAGAGGAATGGAAAAGCTGCGAGAAATCAAAAAATGGAGGCAAATGGGCTTTTTAAAATGAACTTTATTATCTTAGAGCAGTTTTAGGCTCATAGCAAAATTGAGCAGTAGGTGCGGAGAGTCTTCCCTATACCCCACCCCCTCCAACACACAGGGCCTCCCCAATTATCGACAGCTCTCACCAGCGTGGTCCGTTTGTTACAGCCGATGAACCTCCACTGATACATCATCACCCAAAGTCCACAGTTCAAATTAGAGTCCCCTCTTAGTGTTGTATATTTTACGGATTTAGACAAATTTATAATGGCGTGCATCCACCATTAAAATATCAAACAGAGTAGTTCTACTGCCATAAAATTCCTCTGTGCTCTGAGCACAAATAGACTTTCGATGTTTTAATACACAACAGGAAGAGAACCCCTCTACTTCCATTCCACGTTCAGACCCGTCTTGAAAGCACAGGAAACAGGGAATCAAGAGAAGGTCAGTTTTGAGTCACCATTATCGACAATGAATAAATATTTAAAAGACGTGCAGCTTCAAGTGCAGGAAACCAGGAAGAACAGAGACACCACCAGGTTGAGATGAGGCAAGAGCAGCTTTAGAAAGTTCCTGGGACACCCAGTTTGGGAGGTTTGGCACCTGCTACAGAAG
The DNA here is from genome assembly GCA_004027735.1 of Carollia perspicillata. Lineage (NCBI taxonomy): Eukaryota > Metazoa > Chordata > Mammalia > Chiroptera > Phyllostomidae > Carollia > Carollia perspicillata. The sequence continues at coordinate 6,308 of PVKM010051223.1, forward strand.
CAGCTGCCATCCTTTTCTTCTGTTCCTCCTGTGACAACGCCAAGAGTGCAATGCCCTTTAAGGAGTCCCTAAAAGCCAAGATCTAATAGAAATCCTCCAGGGATCTGGTGGCTGATTAAAGCCTCGGGCTGAAATGGGATCCTTTGCTTCATGCTTGGCCATAGTGACCAGCCCAAACTTGGGTTTGGGGTTTGATGAGGTGCTCTGGCTCAGACACTAGAAACAAACATCCAGCTGTAGTAGAGAACATGAATCACACCAGTGATGCTTTAGGTTTCTCATGGAACCATGGGATGTTACAGCAAGACAGGTCTGTAATTAGACAACTTAGTCCAATCAGAGTCTTTTTTTTCTGAAATAGAAATTTTATTTCCATTCATAAAATTTATCACTAAAGTTAAAATCACATTAGCTTCTCCTTAGTAAAATGCTTCTGTCTTATGTATTTACAAGAATATACTATACTTTAGGCACACAATTTTCCCTCAACCAGAGTCTTTAAAGAGGAAGAAACTAAAGCCCAGAGAGGTGAAATGATTTCCAGGGTCACTTGGGGAATTAGAGGGTGAACCAGGAGAGAAACCATGTCTCCTGATTCCCTTTCAAATACTCCAACCACTATCCACACATCCTCTTCATGCGCTGCTCTCCCTTTAGATGGCCTTTGTTATTCGGAATTGTTCTCTGTCCACACTATTTTTCCCAGTCCAGATTGCTAATGGAGTGTGTGTCTATGCACGTGTATGTGTGTGCTGAGCGGGGCCCCTGTGCTAGAGTAAGAGCATGTGCAGGACTTGGGAGTGTCCACGTGCTCACTCTGGACCTCTGCTGTTCTGCCCAGCAAAATGCTTCCTCATAAGGAACATTTCTCTATCTGGTGTGGTCTCCCATATAACCCAGATCTCAACCAGAGGTGCCCCTTTCATCTTGAGATTTAAACTGCATTAGTCTAAACCTCCATTTTATTCTCTGTGATTTCCAGAGCAGGTTCCAGTCTTATGGTTACCTGTGGTTCTAGCTTCTTTCCTAACAAATAGTTATAGTTATGGCTTAGTTACTAGGCGTGGAAGAGGGATGAGGATGTGACATTGCCTATTCTACACTGTATGCGGAAGTCAAACCCTTTTCAAATACTTACACCAACATGAAATCACCTACACCAGACCACCAGGTGCATGAGAAGATTTGAGTGAGACCATTTACATTAGAACAAGGTAAACCTCTTCAAGTTGGCCACTAGACATGCCTGCTTGGTTTTATTTTCTAAGTTTACTCCTCCAGAATTTTTTTTTCTGGCCAGGGAACCCCCCTTGGTAACCAAATGTTTTACCAACTCCCTGAAGCCTTTTTTTCTATTCTTTCCCATCCTATTTTTTTGTTCTCCCTTCCTCCTCCTTTTATGATTGCTTCAGAAACTATATTCTTTTTGTTCTATTATCAAGAACAAAATAATTCTCAACTGGGGGTTATTCTGACCCACAAGGGATATTTGACAAAGGCTACAGACATTTTTGATTGTCACGAGTCCTACTAGCATCTAGTAGGTAGAGATCAGGGATGCTGCTAACATCCCACAATGCATAGGGCAAGCTCCCATGACAATGAATGATACAGCCCCAAAAGTCCTGCAGTTAAGAATCCTAAGGGTTGAAATAGCTAGAGGAACTTGACTGTAACAAGTTTTATTCCCAGTGCAGTTCTAGGCTTATCTAAATTCCTTCCACTCTTCTTAGAATGTGGCTATAGTCTAAAATAGCTTGTTCCTATTTCAGCTGCACTAACAAGACCCAGACCAATTGTCACCTCCTCTGTAGCCGTCTTTGAAGCCTCTTTCCGTTCCTCCATCTGTGCGTTCGTGGGACTTTTGCAAACTACCATTCTATCATCCATCCATCTCATTAGACCACAGATGCTTGACTGCATAGATCATTCCCATTTAGCCCCTCTAACACAGACCCTCACATAGAATACATATTGAATATGTTTGTGGAATTGGATTCAGTGTTCATAGAGAAGCTCCCCCAATCACAGTACAAAGCCTGACAGAAAGTGCAGGCTGTGTTGACAGCAGAGGGCAATCATGATTCCTCTTAGACCAAGAAAGCACATGAGAATGACTACACAATCGTCATGAGAATGACTATACAATAATGCAAGGCCGGGCCTTAGTTGAAAAGACCACACAGTGTTCCTCTTAGTAAAGATGTCCGAAGATGACTGAGCACAGCTACCGGAAGTACCTGTTATCAACAGGTAGTAGCCAGATGAGGTTGTTACTATTCCAATTTCCATTCATGGCCTCACAGCCTGCAATTTGCATTGCAATGAATTCAGGACTCTTTTAAAGGAAGAGGTGTAACAGTCTATCTAAATATTGCTAAAACACACATAAATGTCCATTTTTCTTGACTGATGATCAGTGGTACCATTATTTTAGAACTAGCAGTAATTTTCCTAAGCTTTGTGAGTAGTTAATGAAGTAATGGAATTTCAAATGGCAACTTCTAGATAAACAATTAGTTCTTGAAAAATTAATGCCTATATGTAAAGAAGAGCATATATAAAATATGAGACTTCATGTTAATATTTATAATGAACCATTTTGACCCCATTTTCCAAACATTGTTACATCAAGTCATCCAACCTTGATATACTCAAGCCCAATTAAAGAATTATGCAATATCATTGAGATTTCTTTTAAAAAGTCAGTGACAATCAAATTTGGATGCTTTCTGAGGGCAGATACTTTACATTTTGTTTCTTTAAAGATAAAATAAAAACAGTGGACAGAAAGGGCAAGGGGAGGCAGAAACCATCTGGATTTTGCATGACCTTATCCCTGCCACAGTTAATGACTCTCTGCCATTACTCAGTGACTGATTACCCTTCCTCTTGCCTCAGCTTCAGACTACTTCCCTGGAACATATCCTTCTTACTTATACACCCAAAGCTATTTTCCCTTCCTTCTTGCTAATGGACTGCTCAGGTAGCACTGGCCATCTGCCACAGGGGATAGTGGCCTCTCCAAAGCCCAACTAGTGAATCTTGGTTTAGTTAGTCTAACTCGGTATTTCTCAACCTTCCCTAGCTCATGCCCCCCCCCCACGTAGAGCCTTCGTAGACATTTTTTCCTCAAATACTACCCAACCTCCTCCCCATGAAATTTTAATACCTCAGTTATATCTGTTTGTGTACTACGGCCCTTTGGAAAACAACAAACCATTATAACATCTAAGGATTTTTCCTCCTGTGGTAGTGAGAATAACGGCCTCCCAAAGATTCCCATGTCCTAATCTCCGGAACCTGTGAATGTGTGAGATTACATGGCAAAGGGGAACTACGGTTGCAGATGTAATTGAGGTTACTATTCTGCTGAATCTGAGGAGGGAAGATTATCTTGCATTATCCTGGTGACCCCCTGTAATCACAAAGGTCCTCAAATGGGGGAAAAGGAAAGGAGAAGATCAGAAAGAGAGAGAAAGCATAATGAAAGACTCAAATGGTCATTGATGGCTTTGAAGATGGAGGGAGGGGGCCATGAGCCAAGGAATCCAGGAGCCTCTAGAGAAGGGAAAAGGCAAGGGAATGGATTTCCTCCCTAGAGCCTCCAATAGGAACAAAGCCGCACCCACACCTTAACTATAGGCCAGTGAAACACACTTTGAGCTTCTGACCTCCAGAACTGTAAGATAATAAATTTTTGTTGCTTTTAAGTCACTAAATTCTGTGGTATTATAATAGCAGCATAGGACCTAAACCCCTCCTCACCCTGAACCAATTTTTGTCACCAAGTGCCAATTCTGCCACCACTGAGAATGTGTGCTCTACCTCTGTCATTGTGCTTCCATGTCCCTAAGCACTGATGTAAAAATAGGCACGTGATAGAATTTTGGCCAAGAAGGCATGATGGGAGGCCTTCTGAAGATTTCTGGGAAAGGTTTTTGTTTTCACTTTCATTTTTGTTTTTGTTTGCTCTTAAAACATGGAGATATCCATAGAGAGAAATTTCTCTTTTTCCCTCTATAGATGTCGCCATCTACATATGATACCCAGACCTGCTACAATGAGACAACGAGAGCAGAAGGCTGAAGAGAAAGGCCACAGGCAGAGGACAGAATCGCAGAAAAAGAAAGAAGCTAAATCCTTGCTGCCTTCATTGGGCACTGGCATAACCAACCCGGGAAGTGACATGCCTCCAGCCTTCTTATTATGT
>PVKM010051224.1:0-10518 GCA_004027735.1 Carollia perspicillata
TTACTGGGATCAAGAAAGGCTGGTTCACCATTCCAGTCACATCGTCTTCCCCTGGATGACAGCATCACACCTTCATCCACCCATTTACATTTCAAATTGCCACCCTACTGCCCTTCATTAATTATTTAGTAACACTAGTCACTTGTGAGATTTTCTAAGTTCATATTTTATGTAAAAAGATCCAATCTGTTTTTATCCAAATCTTTCCCTATGTAGTTTTCTAAACGAAATGGCTCTATTCCATTTGAGCCCCTGGCACCTGATGTTGAGCCCCTTCTTTGCAACAGTTCACCTGGACATTCAGTTCACAGGACTGGAGTCCACCTGCCTGGCTCCATCCCTGCTTGCCTCTGACCTTGGACAACTTTATCTCATGGGAGCTCCACTTAATAAGTAAATGAAAGGCTTTGTAACCCATAACCTCAAGGTCTCTCCTGTGTTTAATGATTAATGGAGTCTACGAGAAGCAGTAGAAGGGGCATGGACTTTCAAATTCAAGAGAGTTTATGTGCTCCCTGGCTCTGGCATTCATTGGCTTATTTGTGCAACATTGGGTAAGTTACATAATCTACCTGAGACTGACTTCTTTACTGCTACAATGGGTGGCAGGGAGTTAAGAAGAATGCATGAAGCAACACACATACAGTGGACTCTGAGGTAACTGGTGTTCCAAGGATTTAATCCTGATTCTCTCAATCAATGCACATAAACATTTGTCACACAATAAATCCTCAAGAGCAGCAGGCAATTTATCATGGTGATACCTTCACCCTATGGAAAATTCTTACTGATACCAATGTAAAGCGGAAGGAAAACTCTGCAGCAAAACAACTTCAGCTCCCTGAGATGGTAACCTGGGGTTCGTTCCTCAGTCATTTACATTCCAAACTTAATACTTATTAGTTTTGTGATTTTGGAAAACTTAATTCAATTTTTCTGGGCCCCCATTTCACCACCTGCAAATGGTGCCCATGATTCCTGTCTTGGGAGGATATTGTGAAAAAAATTAAATGATAACACAGTAAATACCTGTAAGCATCCAACAAATAATTTTTATTTATTGACATAATGATAAGTTAATATCTGTTTATAAATAAGTTCTGATCAATTTTCAAAAAAAGAAGGAAGGGTTAGGTTTTTCTATTTTATTACTCAAAGTATGATTAGCTTTTAAGGAAAACAGAGCACCTCTTTTACCACACAGAAAATGGAATCTACAGTTTTTGGGGGCAAGAAAACAATAGAATAGCATGAAGACAACTGACATTGCTTCCCTGTGCATATTGCATCTTGTCTCCCTGTTTTACAATTTTTAGAAACCAAAAGTCAATCTGTCTCTCAAGACCTTTCTAGTTTCTAGAAAACACTGCCTAGCTATGGTAGTCCTGTTTCATTTGGCTGACTCAGGCCCCTTTATGCTGTCCTTCTGCTGGCATGCACACAAAGCTGGTGTGCTGATATATGGCAGCATCTGCCCTGGCAGCTTAACCTCCATCGCAGGTCACCCTGCTCTGTTAACCTCACCGCAGCCTTCCACTGGCTCCTCAGCGGTGAAATCACAACAGAGGGGAACACAAAGCTTGATGCACATTGCTTATTTATGCCCATGTGAAAGAAAACTAAACAGCTAAGGTATTCTGGACACCAGAGCACATCTTCCTGTAGTGTTTTTATAATCCCAAATTCATCTGAGAGCTACAGGTCTAGTAAGTTAGTAAGTCCATTAATGGCACACTGTATTGCTTGGTGGAGAGGCCTGTGTTTGAAGACATTAAAACCTTGACCTTTTTACAGTCCAGGCTTTTTATTTATTTTTTGTCTCTTTTTGCTTATTCATTCTGAATTATACATTTCTTATTGTAGTTCAAATGTCCCTTTACTCTGTGAAGGGCAGAGAGCTGGCTCTGTGATTTTTGGCACATGGGGAAGCCTCCTCCCTCTAGGTATACATTGAAGTCCCCTAAATTCACTTTCTGGCCACCCTTGGACTAGGTCTCAGTTGCAGCCCAAATTCCTTATGAGGTGGCAGGCACTTTAGTCGTACAAGTGTGGTTGGCACTTCTCAGCACCTCGATTTCTTCAATTTGAAATACCAAGAATGATACCCACACCTACTTTCTAAAAAGTTGTTATGAAGATCGAATTGAATAATACCTGTTAAGAATGGTAAAAGAAGAAAACAGTATAAACACACTGGTGTTTAAAAGAATATCTGCTGACTGAACAATAGGTGACTTGGACTCCCAGGGTCAAACTGTGCATGCTCAAAATAACAGTCACAAGGGGAAGAGTGGGTGGCCTGACTCCTCTTAGGTGACCGCCCATCAGTCATAGAGAATAATGCCATGTGGAATGGCCAGGGTGCCAAGTGCCACCTGGTTGGAACTGCTTCCGCCACCCTTCTGTTCTCCTTCTCTGGCTCAGTCAGAAGCACCAACCACTGTGCCAGCAGGCAGTATCTCCAAGACCTGGCATCTGGGGCAAAGGAGCCAGTTCAGGGTGGGGGCTGCCCTGCACTCAGTGATCACCTCAGAGAAATGCTGATGTGCTCTCAGTGAGTCATAGAGAATGACGAGTTTGTGTTCAGGATGACTCTTCTGGATGAAGAGAGGCTGGAAACCTTTTTCAAATAATGTGTTCCCATGGCTGAATAAGGTGTCCCTTGGGCCAGATCTAGGCAAGTCTTGTCGTCCTTTTGTTATTTTATTAATTTTGTAAAAACTCTTATGATACCCAGGCAAGACAGACAGTAGTAGGACTGACACTCAATCTTCATTTAAATGGGAGTGAAATCATAACACTGCTAAAATAAGATTAATGAAATAATAAATGCTAGCACAATTGAGGAGAAATATAATGAATAGCCAAGACTGGTAAAATAGTAATGTCATCAATTGCCATATAAGTAGAATAAGTTACTACCTTTGAGGATTAAGTTGGACTGTGAATAAATAGAGACCCAGAACCATAGCTGAAGCAAGATGGATGCTTATTTCCATTTTATGTAAAAGTGTGGAGGTAGGTGGCAAAGAGTTCTACTACTTTTACCCTCGTTTCTTTTTTCCTCTCTCCTCTGGAGTGAAGGCATCTGTGTAGCACACTTGTCTCTGGGGATGTCTATCCTACACCTCTTGCTGCTGCTTCTTTCCTGGGGTTCATTGTGACCTTCCATTCCCAAAGATACCTCTTGGTCCAAGATGACAACAACAGAGCTGTCTATCACACCTGCATTCCTTCCAGCAAGAAAGAGGGATAAAAACATTGTAAAAGGATGATGCCTGTTGTTTCTTGAGGAAAGTTCCCAGAAGTTCACAACATTTTCACTGATATCCCACTGTCTGGGCCTCAGACACTTGGTCACACTTACTAGCTGTCTCTACTCTGCTGGCCAGGTCCCTGCAAAAAACAAGTACTATAGAAGAAGTGAAGAGTACACTGGGCACCCTTCATGGTCTCTGCCACTTCTGGGAAGTGCCTTTGACTTTCCTTCATTTCCACATACCCTATCTGCTCAGAAGGCCTAAGATTTCTCAGCAGCATCGGGTCTTTCGTCAGAACAAAGTGGACTTTTTTATTCTCCAGGTCACCTGTAAGGTTCCTGGGGCAAGTGTTATTCTCCCAATTCCTAAATTCTCCAGCCAGCCGAGCTGGTATTACAGTGTTTTATCTCCAAGTCACCATTTCTTCCTGTTGCCTGTTACAGCAGTCAGCATTTCAGCATTTGCTGGGGCTAGCTCACATATATTATACTCACAGTTTTATTGGTCTTTTTCTCAGATAGTTACCAACATAGGCTTAGGAGATAAGTACTTATAATTGATATGTGGGACTGAGCCAGTATACATGCTAGGGCAGTTGTGCTGCCTAGCTCTTGTGCTAACAAATTATGTGACATTGCTTCCCCTTTCTCCTGTGTAATCTCTGGGTGGATGAGGAGAGTTCCTCTGGGTCCTGGTTCTAGAAGTGTGTGTCTATGAGAAGTAGTGAGGTGAAATAAGCTAGACTAAATTCTCAAATGAATACAAGATAGTCTGGTACGTTCTACAGGAACTGAAAGCAGTTGACTTTGCTGTCACTGTTCAGGGAGGTAATGTGAAAGCACTGGATGGGGCACAGTGAAATGAAGGCCCTCTTACACCAGCTGCACCTCCTTTCTGCTGGCACAGCTGGAAGCCTTTGCCAGACCCTTTCAGGACAGTCAAAGTCATTTTCCTGCAGAAGCCAGGGGATCAGTGAGGCTCCTGCTCCTGATGATGTGGCCAGACTTGACTGGAATCCTTATATCATGGCCTTGAGAGAACTCAGACTCCTTCCTGCCATGTCCTTTCCTTAGCATTTGCTTCCTTAAGCCTCCTTAAGGCTTCAGACCCTGAATGCTACTTTCCTAGTCCATGTCAGTGTTTTTCATCAGAGGTCACTCTTACATATGTCTTTTTTCAATTTAGTAGCTTTATTAAAGCCTGGGGTGGGGGGTATTGCTAGGGAGGTCTTACCTTAAACAAGGAGCCTTCTGCTGCCCCACATTCCTGTTTTTTTCCCCTCCTCCTCTGGAGTAACTTCACCTTTATTTGTCCAAACCACAATTTGTCAGCATTTGTGAATTTATATCCAATGATGATTAAAGTATTTTCCTTACCAAAAAACTGATTTTTCATGTTAAAAGAGATTCTGGAGAATTAAAGTTGTCTTGTTGCTCTTGATGGTTTGGTGGCTAGATTGATACAGCAGAAATTAATCTGTATCTTCAGGTAAGAAAGAGATGGCATGGGGCTCCTGGAAGCTGGTGGTAAAAAAACCTTGGTCCCACCCTTCAGCCTGGAAGGTAGAGCCTTGGGATCATGGTGAGCTCATTGTCTCTGAAGTAGCAGGACTTTCTGCACTTTTCAGATTTGGAAGTCACTGACAATTTTGTAGATGGTTTCAATGAAAACATCTGCTCCCAACGTAAGAGTTTGGCATTGGTGGAAGTGGTAGAAGTGTCTAGTACTTTCCATATCTAACGTCCCTTTATTACTGAGCACATGGGAAGACTCAATCTCCCCTGAGAGTAGCTCTAGACCATGTGACTAGGACTGACCAATGGGCTCTGAGCAAAGCAATGTTTCATTTTCATTCCAAGGCACTTAAGAGTTTTTCATGATATCTTTTCTTTGTGAGCCTTGTGTTGAAGTGATAGCATTGCAAGAAAGGAGGGGCTGGGTTTCTGAGACATTAATGGCTGAGAGCCCTGCTGACTTGCATTGACATTGCATGCACAAGGCATAAGCTTCTATTAAGTGACAGGTACAAAGGAGAAATACTAACAGACAGAATAGATTTTGTTACCATAGCATAGCACAGTATATCCCAACAAATACAGATAATATGCAATGTATAGATATCATTCAACTTTACCTCAGAGAGTCCTGGATGTCTAACAGATTCCCAAGTTTTGGTGGTCAGAGATGTTTTGGTATTAGCAGAAAGAAAAGATTTTTTTCTGTATCCTTTACTTATTTCTGTATTTTTTAAGTGGCCATCATTTCAAGGAGACTAGGTAGTAAGGAGACAGGTACTCAATAGAAACACCAATAAACAGAATTGGTTAGAAGCATTTGGTAGGACAGTTCCCTAACAACCCCCAGCCCTCAACTCTAAGCCTTTACTCATGTAATTGATATGCCGTTTGGGCGTTTCCATGAGAGGAAAGTGTGGTGCTGAATGCAAATGTTACCATTTCACCTTTCTTAGCAATCAAGAATCCAGGCTCCGTTTTCATTAGTAACCACCAAACATGATAATTAAACACATATCACACCAAACTAAAAAAATCCCTGCAGGATACTCTGTGTCTATTCTGTTCAAGTCCATTCTGAGTACTGGCAAAGTGGGACTAATGGTTAAGGAAGTGGGAGAAGGTAAGACCAACCCAATGATGATTAGGGTAGGAGAAAATTCACATCTTCTGCTCTTGGAAGCTTAAAAGGTGCCTAATACAGCACTAAGTGAATATTTATTGATTAAATGGTGATTATGTGTTAAAAATGAACATTCAATTAGTTGTAGAGATTGTTGTTTAGAAACTAATTATGGCTATGGAGAAAAAGTGCATGAATTCCTGTCAATAACTATCTTCCCCAGCACAGTTCACCCACTTCACAGAGAATGAAAAGATTTTAGATGCTCAATCTGCATACACTGTGTGTCACTGGCCATGATAATCCAAGTTTAATTCTCAGCCCTATGTTCTCTGATGATATTACTGTGGATAGGGACATTCCAGCTACAGAGTAGCAGCTGGCTACAGTGGCATTCATTTCTTCCAGTGATAGACCTGAACTGATGGTTGAAGTGCCTATGAGCAGTTCTACTCCCATGTGTTGCTTCTAGAAAACCCCTTTTATATAGAAGGAAGCTTGAAAGTAGCACCCCTTTTAAACTAAATGCCACCCCTCAAATCTGACTTTCAGAGTTTCACCTTCAATGACAGAGAGTGCCTTCTTCAGGTGATAGCTCTCAGAGAGGAAAGACTATAGTTTTACTCCCTCACAGGAGTTTCAGGAGTTGTCTGTCTGATCAATGATCTTGCCTCTGGCAGGTGAATGTTCACAGGTTCCTGGGGCTGTTATACCAGTTCTCCAGGTGGGTAGGTTGCCAAAGTTTACTTGCCTTATTGAGAAAGGACATAACAAATAAAATCTTTCTACTTTTTTTCTTTCCTAGATGCTCTCCAGGAAGATCCCCATTAGCCTGACTCAGAAGAGCTGTAGACTGTGCATGAGCTCACTACCCTTGAGAATTTCTCTTCTTCTTCTTTTTAAAATTTTTTATTTTAATTGTTGTTCAAGTACAGTTTTCTGTCTTTTACTCCCATCCCAGTCCACCCCCCCCAAGTGCTCCCCACCTCCCTCCCATTTTCACCCTTAGTTTTTGTCCATGTGTCCTTTATACTTCTTCCTGTAATCGCTTCCCGTTTTCCCCTGACATTCCCACCCCTCTCCCCTCTGGTTACTGACACCCTGTTCTCTATTTCAATTTCTTTGGTTATAATTTGCTTGCTTGTTTATTTTGTCGTTTAGGTGCCTGTTAAAGGTGAGATCATGTGGTATTTGTCTTTCAGCACCTGGCTTATTTCACTTAGCATAATGCTTTCCAGTTCCATCCATGCTGTGGCAAAGGGTAGGAGCTCCTTTCTTTCTGCAGCATAGAATTCCATTGTGTAAATGTATAGTTTCTTGATCCATTCATTTACTGATGGGCACCTAGGTTGCTTCCAGCACTTGGCTATTGTAAATTGTGCTGCTATTAACATTGGGGTGCATAGGTTCTTTTGGATTGGTGTTTCAGGGTCCTTAGGATATAATCCTAGCAGTGGAATTGCTGGGTCAAAAGGCAGTTCCATTTTTAGTTTTCTGAGGAAATTCCATACTGTTTTCCATAGTGGTTGTACCAGTCTGCAATCCCACCAGCAGTGAACTAGGGTCCCCTTTTCTCCACAACCTCTCCAACACTTGTTGTTTGTTGTTTTGTTTATGATGGCCATTCTTACCAGTGTAAAGTGGTATCTCATTGTGGTTTTAATTTGCATTTCTCTGATGGCTAGCGATATTGAGCATCTTTTCATGTGTGTCTGAATCCTCTGTATGTCTTCCTTGGAGAAATGCCTGTCCAAGTCCTTTGCCCATTTTTTAATTAGGTTGCTTGTCTTCTTGGAGTGGAGTCGTGTAAGTTCTTTGTATATTTTGGAGATTAAACCCTTGTCTGAGGTATCATTGGCAAATATGTTTTTTCATATCGTTGGGTCTCTTTTTATTTTAATGCTGTTTTCCTTAGCTGTGCAGAAACTTTTTATTTTGATGAGATCCCATTTGTTTATTCTTTCCTTTATATCCCTTGCTCTGGGGGACATATCTGTAAAAATGTTGCTGCGTGAGATATCTGAGATTTTCCTGCCTATGTTCTCCTCTAGGACTTTAATGGTGTCACAGCTTATATTTAAGTTTTTTATTCACCTTGAATTTATTTTGATGTATGGTGTAAGTTGGTGCTCGAGTTTCATTTTTTTTGCATGTAGCTGTCCAGTTCTCCCAACACCATTTGTTGAAGAGGCTATTTTTACTCCATTTTATATTGTTGCTCCCTTTGTTGAATATTAACTGACCATAGAGACTTGGGTTTATTTCTGGGCTCTCTGTTCTGTTCCTTTGGTCTATGTGCCTGTTTTCATGCCAGTACCAGGCTGTTTTGGTTACAGTGGCCTTGTAATGCAGTTTGGTATCAGGTATTGTGATCCCTCCTACTTTGCTCTTTCTCAAAATTGCAGTTGCTATTTGGGGTCATTTATGGTTCCATATAAATTTTTGAAGTGTTTGTTCTATGTCTGTGAAATATGCCATTGTACTTTAATAGGTATTGCATTGAATCTGCAAACTGCTTTGGGTAGTGTGGACATGTCGATGATGTTAATTCTTCCAATCCATGAACACGGTATATGTTTCCATTTGTTTGTGTCTTCCTCAATATCTTTCTTCAGTGTTGTGTGCTTTTCTGTATACAGGTCTTTTATCTCCTTGGTTAGGTTTATTCCTAGGTATTTTATTTTTCTTTTTGCTACCTTGAATGGGATTTTTTTCTTGATTTCTGCTTCTGCTGTTTCATTGTTGGTATACAAAAATGCCTTAGATTTCTGGATATTGACTTTGTATCCCGCTGTTTTGCCAAATTCATTTATTAGGTAGAGCAGCTTTTGGGTGGAGTCTATAGGATTTTCCGTGTACACTGCCATGTCATCTACAAACAATAACAGTTTTGTTTCTCCTTTCCAATTTCGATGCCTTTTATTTCCTTTTCTTGTCTGATTGCTGTGGCTAGAACTTCCAATACTCTATTGAACAGAAGTGGTGGAAGTGAACAGCTTTGTCTTGTTCCTGATCTTAGTGGAAAAGATTTTTAGTTTTTCCCATTGAGTATCATGTTGGCTGTAGGTCTCTCATATATGACCTATATTAGTTGAGGAATGCTTTCTCTATTCCCACTGTGTTGAGTGTTTTTATCATAAATGGATATTGTACCTTGTCAAATGCTTTTCCCACATCTATTGATATAATCATGTGATTTTTGTCTTTGCTTTTGCTTATGTAGTGTATTACATTTACTGATTTGCGAATGTGGAACCATCCTTGCATCACTGGGATGAATCCCACTTGGTCATGGTGTATGATCTTTTTAATGTATTGTTGGATGCGGTTTGCCAATATTTTGTTGAGGATTTTAGTGTCTATGTTCATCAGCAATATTGGCCTGAAGTTTTCTTTCTTTGTTATGTCTTTATCTTGTTTTGGGATTAGGATGATGCTGGCTTCATGAAAAGAGTTTGGGAGTCTTCCATCACTTCGGATTTTTTGGAATAGTCTGTGAAGGATAGGGATTAGATCTTCCCTAACTATTTTGTAGAATTCTCCTGTGAAACCATCTGGTCCAGGGCTTTTGTGTATCGGGAGTTTTTTGGTTATGCCTTCCATTTCATCTATTGTTATGGGTTTATTCATGCTTTCTGCTTCTTCTTCATTCAGTTTTGGAAGATTATATTTTTTTAGAAATTTGTCCATTTCACCTAGGATTTCAAATTTCTTGGTGTACAGCTCTTCATAGTAATTTCTTACAATTCTTTTTATTTCTGTGGTGTCAGTTGTAATCTCTCCTCTTTCATTTCTGATTGTGTTTACTTGGGTCCTCTCCCTTTTTTTCTTGATGAGCCTGCTTAAAGGCTTGTCGATTTTGTTTATCTTTTCAAAAAACCAGCTCCTGGATTCAATGATGCTTAGAATTGTGCTTTTATTTCCTATGTCATTTAATTCTGCTCTGATCTTGGTTATTTTCTTCCTACTACTAGTTCTGGGCTGTCTTTGTTGTTGTTCCTCAAGTTCTTGTAGGCATCGGGTTAGGTTGTTTGTTTGAAATGTTTCTGTATTTTTTAGGAAGGCCTGGATTGCTATGAATTTTCCTCTCAGGACTGCCTTTGCTGTGTGCCATAAGTTTTGGGATGTTGTGAGTTCATTTTCATTTGTTTCCAGAAACTTTTTGATTTCTTCCCTAATTCTTGATCCATTCATTGTTTAATAGCATGCTATTCAATCTCCATGATTTTGAGTGTTTTGGGTTTTTTCCTTTGGGTTTGTTTCTAGTTTCAGTCCCTTGTGGTTGGAAAAAATGCTTGGTGTGATTTCAGTTCTGTTGAATTTGTTGAGGCTTGTTTTGTGTCCTATCATGTGGTCTATCTTTGAAAATATTCCATGTGCGTTTGAATAGAATGTGTATTTAGCTTCTTTTGGATGCAGGGCTCTATATATATCAGTTAAATCCATGTCATCTAGGGCATTGTTCAATGCCACAATATCTTTGTTGATATTTTGTTTGGATGATCTGTCCATTTTTGACAGTGGGGTGTTAAAATCCCCTAGTATAATTGTGTTGCTATCAATGTCTTTCTTGAAGTCTTCTAAGATTTTCTTTATGTATTTGGGTGCTCCTATGTTGGGT
>PVKM010051225.1:0-10522 GCA_004027735.1 Carollia perspicillata
CAGAACACAGCAGGCGAGGGAGGGCAGAGGTTCCTATCACCAACGCCAACACCGAGCTCCTTCCAGAAACTCCAGAAGGTCTCCAAAACTCTTCCCTAAACTGTAGGTGTGCTTATTTATTTCCATGTTCTGGTACCGGAATTCTATAAATCTACAAACAAACAAGTAGTTGTCTAAACCTTCTTGAAAACACCGCTGTCGAGCAAACACTATGACTCATGGTGTGGAGAAGGTCGGGCCGAGAGGTGAAGGGGGCCACAGGAGGGCACACTCGCCGCATCCCAAACCTCACCACCCAGGTGCCCCCCTGACAGGGTCTCTGCTGGCCAGATGGGGGGCACAGAGCCCGGTGGGGGCACAGGGGCTTCATGGACTGGCCCACGGGAGCCTGGCCTCAGAGCCCCTATCTTGCTCAGGTACACGCAGAAGACGGCAGAGAGATAAAGAGAAAAGTGAGGCAGAGTGAGAGAGGAAAGGGAGGGAGGAGGAGTATGGTGGAGAGTGAGCTGGCGGGCTTAGGGTTTTGGGGGTGGCAGGTTCTGTACATGTGTCAACCTCCTCGGTTGCATGAGTGACAGGACAGGAGACCTCTGAGCCTGGAAAGAGATCATGGTTCAAGCCTGCCATCTTCCTCAGCTTGGGCTCTGGGCGGCCTTGGACAGAGCGAATAAGCCTGTGGTCTCCCTTAGGCCACTCTTGTCCTATCACGAGTGTGCTCTGGGCCCAGCTCCTGAGCAGCCAGTGGCCAAGCTTCCCGTGAGGCTCCCTCCCCATCCAGGCTGCGCAGAAGTGACTAAAACAGAGGCACATGACCTTGTTTGTAAACAGCAGGCTCTGCTGGGAAAATCAGTCCCCATTACACAAACCTATGTGGACCCCTAGAAAAGTGCCCCCCACCCAGAAGTGTTCCACAGCATCGTGGAAAGAAAGATTTACTCTCACGTGCACCGACAACTCTCTTTCTTCCTAAATCCAGCAAGTGGGGATTTTTGGAGGGGGAAGAAAACAGATTATTTCTAGAGAGTGGGGAGAAAGCCCTCTAACCCTTAATTACACAAACTCCCTTAGGATATTTATCCAAATGCACATTTATCTTAAAAAATAAAGTACAGGTTAGAAAAACGCTGAGCATTTTTAGTGGAAAGGTGTAAGAAGTAAAAGTAGTATTTAGCCAGGAAAACACCTGAAGTGATTACAGATGGCCACAGTGAGGTCTTCCCCCACAATAAAGCACAGGTGGTCTGGGACGGTGAGAAGACACCTGGCAGACCTCGTATCAGAGGGATCGCCGACACCCCAGGCCACAGCTGCATTGTGAGAACGCATTCTGTGCAGGGGCCCTTCCAGCATCGTTGCTGCGACACTGACTTTGAAACGAAAACCATCACTGCTCATCCTACATTCAAGTGCTTACGTTCTGGGTTTAGAAATGAGCGACGGAGCTTTCCGGTGTGGCCATAAGTAAGCATTCATAATCCTCTGAGTCTTATCTGGTGGAGAAATCCGTGTACTCAGCCATTAGTCCCACACTGAGTCTCTTCATCACCAAACTGGCAACTTTAGACATTTGCTGTGGCCACTGACGGCTAGGGTCGAACCAATTCATTAAAATTTACAAAAATGCTTATTTTAGGAATTATTCATCAATCCTTGGCAGAAGCATCTGCTGGAAAATGTACTTATGACAAATCACTTCCAAACAAATACTGTTCCATCCTCAGAAACCCAACAAGGTAACCCGCGCTGCCCCCTCTCCTTGGGCCCCAGGGGGGATCCCTCCTCAAGGGTCTTTGTTCTCAGTCTACACCGGGAGTGAGTCAGAAGTACCTGCCCTCCAGTGAGGCTGGGAGCAGGGATGACAAATAAAGACCCCGGAGAACCACCCAGGGCTGGCCCCTCACTGTCCACGGGCTCGAACAGTCCAGTCCTAAGTCCTGCCCCCCAGAGAGCCCTTGACCAGGGTGCACAGGGGAAGGCAGCCGTGGGACAGCGCTGTCTGAATCACTGCCAGGGGCCAGCGGCGTGCCCACCAGGCTCTGGCGCTCCCTCTCTGTGCCCCGTGGCACGTCTGTAGGAAACTGGAACAAAGGAGCCCCGCGGAGTTCATTCCAGCTTCCAGGGGGAGCACAGCGAATACGCACCTTTCCTCCAAGAGCAGAGGCAGCCCAGGCAGGGGGTGAAGCCAGGCGGCCACAGACCCGAGGTGCGGGCCTCCCCTTTCCACCTTCATAGGCACCTCCCCAGCCTGCATCCCTCTTACAAGGCCGGGCAGAGCCTGGTTCCTCGCTATAGCTCGCCTATGTAGGTGACATGCAAGCCATCCCCAGAAGGTCACCCGGCCTCTCTCTCTCCCAACACCATCCATTCACACAAAGCGCCAAAGAGCAGGCTTGACACACCTGTGCTGGTCTTCAGGAGGAGCCAGAGCCCAGAGATATCCTGGGACAGCAAAGAGATGAGGCTTAAGGTCATGCTGTCGCCCGCCAACGCGCCGGCGTCAGGAGGCGGCGACCTGCCTCCTGGAACGCCCGTCCGGGGCGCACAAAGGAAGGCTGCAAGGCTCCATCTTTGGGCTGGCCGCCCGCAGCCGGCGCCAAGGGGCCGCGAACCCCTGGGGCTCTGCAGGGCTGCCTGCCCAGCCTGCTCCCCCAGGGCCTAGGGCTGGCCGTCCCTGAAGCAGGAGCCCTCGGCGGTGGCTCACTTCTTCTGCCTGCGGACTGTTAACTGTTGAGACCCCAGCGGCACCGGAGCTTCTGCAGCGGCAGCTCCGGCCCTGCGTATCTGTCGCCGGTCCAGACCCTCCCTGCAGGAGCCCTGCGCTTAGCCGCTGTCAGTCCACTGAGCCGGTGGGGCTGCCACCAAGGGGCAGGGTCTGAACCCTCCGGCCCCAGGACGCCTCATCAAGATGAAGACGCAGTGGAGAGCAGCACACTTAGGCAGCCGCACGATGCTGCTCTTCTGGGCTCCTTTGAAACCTGTGTGTACGCCCCTCTATTCCTGTGTGTGAGAGGGTCCTTGGCAGCTGGCTACAGAGCGCCCCCCAGGGACCAAGAACGTGGGAGGTGTAATAAATGGGATGCTTCATAGGTGGGGTTCCCTGGGGAGCTCGTTAAAGAGGAGATTTTGATTGGAGGGCGTGGCGCTGAGACTCGAACAAGCTCCCAGGTGATGGGAAGCCCCAGTCTGCAGGCCAGATTGTGAGCAGCAAGAACTGGAGTGGTGAAGGGGACCAGGCGCTCGAGTCCAGTGCTGGAGCCGACACACCTGGAGAGGACAGTCCTTTAAGCTGGATTCGGAATTGGCTTTGGCTCACGCAAAACGGCCAGCACTGAGCAGAGGTGTTCACAGCCATTGCAGGTTTTGTTCCTACATCTGCCATCGGCATCCAATGTTGCAGAAACATGTTCTCCCCTGTCTGTGCCCTGGGCGGAGAACCCAAGCGGAGGCCATGGGGTCCTGCTGGCTCATGCTGTTGGGGGCACGTGTCACGGCAGCAGTAGCTGACATACACTCTGATCCATACCGCCCCCCCTTCCTGTCACCTGGCTCTGGTTCTGACCTGGTCTTTGCTGGATGGTTCCAATTGTTCTCTTTCTAATGGCTCCTTCTCGGCCTGAAGCTGCAGATGTATTCTGTAAGCACAACCCTTTCAGCGTTTTCCCAGGGGACCTTGGGACATTCAAGTAGACCAGGGTGCAAGCTCCTAGGGTGGGGGGCAAGGCCCATTAGAGCCCAGCTCCTCCTGTGGCCGGACTGCGCTCATATCACCCAGCCCCCACATCCCCCAGCTCACAGCACAGGTTGTCCCTGCCCTGCTCAAATGTGGACAGGAGCATGGCATTAATCCTTCCTCACAGAGATGCAAGAAAAGCTGTGCCCCACGAGGCACAGAACAGTCTTCGTGTGGGCAGAAGTGTCCCCAGAAACCTTAGGAAACTATTTGTGTAACTTTAAAATGGGCTCTGGGCCCTGGACTATGCAGAGAGAAGAACCAAAGTGCTGTGTGCTCTCTGGTTATTTTCTGCTGGATGGCAGACTGGGAGGAGCCATCCTTGGTCCACAGGGTGCGCCCTTATTTGCCGAGGCCTTTCCTCGCAACCTGGCCTTGTTTCACTGCCATGACAACGAGGTGAGGCAGGTGTCACCGATCAAGAGTCAGCTCAGCAAAGCCTCTGGAAGAAGGGAAGGCTGGACACGACAGTCATTTAGTCCTTTCCACGCCCAAGGGCGCAGCTGGCCACTGTCCTCCTCCCACGTCCTCCTCCTGTGTCCTCACCTTCCTTCTCCCGCATCCTGCTCCCCATCCTCCTCCCGCGTCCTTCTCCTGAGCCATCTTCCTGCACCCTCCTTCAGCACCCTCCCCCACATCCACCCCCCATGTGTCCTCCCCACAGTGTCCTCACAGACCTTCTTTGGGTCCCAAATCATCACAGCTCAGTTCTCCCTCCCACCGGCTGATTCCCCCTAGGGATTCTCCCCTCCCTTCTCACGTTCTGCAGGCCCAGTCCACTCAGCTCTCCTAATCCGAATGAACTGTCCCTTCCCCCAGTCAACCCGCTGTTGCAGAAAATAAAGCAGGCTTTTTGGGGTGACGTGCAGGCCCGCAGGAGGAGCTGACTGCAGCGGCTGTCCTGCCTGCCTTAACCACCCCACTTTCGTCTCCCCACTTCCACAATGAGCTCCAGCCGTGGAGCATGGCAGTGACCCCTGAGCAAAGTGTGCTGGTGCCTCTCCATCCCCAGGCCATGCGCCGCCATGGCACGAGGGGCCTGAAGGAAGGGCTCAGAGGGGCAGCACGTTCTCCCCGGAGCAGCTCCAAGCACACACAGGCACCTCAGGTCCAGGTTCCTCGTGAAGTGAATCTGCAGACTTTTGTCTGGTTTAAACTGATACCCACCCAGGAACTAAGCGGCCTGAGAGAAGACAAGATGGACTGATGGAGCACGCACAGATGCACAAAACATGACGTGCAGTTCAGTAAAATCTGGGAAGAGCAGTGCGCAAACAATGACAACTCTCCGGGTCAGTGCGTCTAATTGTAAGTGACAAAGCAACAATAGTTTCCACTAAGCCCAGAGCATCTTCCCAAATAGATAATTTTATGTGTGCTATTTATAAAAATACATATGCACAAAAGGCAAGTTTCTCAACAAAATAATCTGATTAAATAGTTAGTGAGTTTTGAACCCAATGAACATGAACACACTGAAGCATAAAAATTTAATACCGCCTACTTAGTTTGTAAGAACGACAGATTCGCATTAAGAAAGATGGACGGTTAGCTCCTTGAACATTCAGGACAAGGGAAACTCATCAGCTGAAATTCAACACTATCTGCATAACCACTGAAGGAACCAGGATCCAGGCAGGGACCCAGCCCCCTGCACCCGCTCCCCTTCCAGCCCGGGGGGCCGTGAACGCACGTCGTTAGAATGGAAACACAACGGAAGTGGAATCTGGCTTCGACTCGCGGTGTCAGCTGTGGAAGCCCTACGAAGCCTGTCGAATCATGACTCTTCCTAAAACATATTTTTGTCACAATAGCGAAAATATTTTTTCATACCATTAATAACACTGAAAAGCATCCATATTTAACCTCCCACCATTTGAACATCTTGGATCTTTGCACGTACAGCTGACCCTTAAACCAGCGGTCCCCAACCTTTTTGGCGTCAGGGACTGGTTTTGTGGAAGACAATTTTTCCACAGACAGGTTGAGGGGGGTGGTCTCAGGGCGATTCAAACGCATTACATTCAGGCTCACCTTCTGCTGTGCGGCCCCCATTCCTCCTGGGCCCACGGCCCCGGGGTCGGGGACCCCTGCCTGGAACAGCACAACATGTGTTTGAACTGCGAGGGTCCTCCTACACATGGATATTTTTCAGTAAGTGTATGCAGCACTGTCAACTATTTTCTTTTCCTCGTGCTTTTCTTAACGACATTTTCTTTTTTCCAGCTTACTTTATTGTAAGAATAGACTGTTTGACACATAACAAACAACTATGTGTTAGATGATTGTTTATGTTATCTGTTAGGCTTCCGGCTGCCAGTGGTTAAATTCTAAGGGAGTCAAAGTTACATGCGGACATTCTGCTGCCTGGGGGGCTGGCACTCCCACCCCGGCACTGTTCGAGGGCCAACTGTGCTTCATAATTAGCAGAGTGGTACTTGTCTGTAATTTATGAGCTACCACACACGGGTGGGGTGTGCACAGATAAGGGGTCCTGACAGGGAGACACAGCCCCCGGGTTTGGCGCCCACCATGGGTGTCCCGTGCTCTCTCACGCCTGGCCTCCGCCTCTCTGTGCCCCTGGCCTAGTCCCTGTGAGTCCGCGGCCAGGCCCCGCAGTGCTCCCCGACCCTGAGGCGGGGCTGGGACCAACCCACCTTCCCAAGGGGACCATCATGTCTTGGTTCCTTTTCTTGAAGAGGATTCGAGAATGGAAGCCAGGTCAAATCACCAACGGTCCCTGCGACACTGAGAGTTGTGTCCTCTGCTCTGCACAGACATGGTCGCCTGTCCCTCAGAGCCCCTACCAGCCCCCAGGTCCCACCTCCTGGCTCATGGATCTGGCCCGGCCCCTGGGCCCCACGGAGCTCTCTCTTCTGGATTTCTTTATCTGCCTCTGGAGGTTTTCTGTTGGTTCTAATTTTGGTCTGAAGCCTGGACCGCAGTCTTCTGTACAGGCAGGTAGGGTGGCCTGCCCTCCCATCGGCCCCTCACACGCTGGCCCTCAGCCTCTGTTAACGGGCTCTCAACTCACAGAAGGGCTGTCACCAATGTGGCTCTTCTTCCTCTTTAAACTCAAGGCGCCTTATACCTCATGGTCCAAGTTCACA
The DNA here is from genome assembly GCA_004027735.1 of Carollia perspicillata. Lineage (NCBI taxonomy): Eukaryota > Metazoa > Chordata > Mammalia > Chiroptera > Phyllostomidae > Carollia > Carollia perspicillata. The sequence continues at coordinate 6,841 of PVKM010051225.1, forward strand.
GTGAGCAGGGCCAGTTGTCTGTCATTGCCTTTCTCCCAGCTTTCCCTGTGTGTTCTTCCTTCTGCCAGAATTGTCAGACTGAGCATGGCCTCACTCACTCTTAGCATGGGCACCTTGTAGTCACAGGCTTCCTGTGACATTGTGATCACAGACGGCTGCCTGGGGGCTTGCACTGGGATACAGAGGTCCAGCGACCTTCATCTGTAGAGTTCAAGTGGCCAAAGTCACCTTTTTTTGGAGGGGCTGGTTTCTGTCCAGTTCCCATATCACCTACCATTATGGGCAGTCCAAGACAAGGACAGTTGCAATCAGGTGTCCGCACAGAAGCAAAGTCAATTCCATCTGCCCTCCCTGCACCAGCTGTGGCAGTTCGGAGAGTCTCAGTCACTGGGCCAGGGCAGAGCCCACGTGGGGCCACGGCCCCTACCGAGGACGGGCTGTTTCTCTGCTTTCTCTCAGGCTTCCCTTCTACCCAACTCAGACCAACTCTGGCAGCCCGACCAGTTTGCTACAACAAGTCACCGTGCCTCCAAGACAGCGCACAGCCAACCTCCTCACCAGGCACCCCCCGGCACGGGGCCCCAAGGCCCTGCCCAGCTCTGTCCGGCTCTGAGCCGCCCGTCCTCTGGTCTGGTGCTCTGCTGTGCTTTCGGTCATGCCTTCAGCTGTCCCTTCCCAGTCACGGCAGTGATAAATGCTTTGGGGTTTCCTAGAGCAGGCTCGAAGCGGGCTGTGGGGCCTGTTCCACTTATATTTATGTTCTGTTTGGTCCTTGCTTTTATTTTCGTGGTGTTTAATACTGCACGTGACAAACATGCCGAAGTGCCAGTGCGGGTGCACGCGGACGCCTGACTTGGCGGGTGCAGGAATGTGAGGACTAGAACACGGCCGGAGCGCCTGGGTTAGAACGCCTGATGACTCAGACAGAACTGAACAAACACAGCGGCCCAGGACCCTCTCCCGCAGGTCCCCGAGCAGAAGCGTCGCCCGTAGGGGCTGTGAGCCGGGCCTGGACAGCACTCCTGCCCGGTCTCCATGAGCCGAACAGGAAGACTCTCTTTGTCGGACTGGAAACACTGACACAGGGGCTCCAGATACCAGCTCTCAACAGCGAGCTTCTCCCTTCTCCCGGGCGGGGCCCCGCACCAAATTGTTTATCAGAACCGGCCCATCGATCCCCACCTCTCCGGAAGCGGTAATAACTGCTCTATGTTTTTCCACACAAGCTGTGACCTGGATGGAAACAACCTGGGCAGGGAGCAGCCTTCTCCTCCTCCTAGATCAACAACTTCATGTCACAACCCAACCAATCCAGGTAGGTGCTGTGGGGTAGATACACATTGCAGAGAGCAAACACAGCTGGAGCCTCAGGTTACATAAAATGCCACCATCGCTGGATTTAGGAGGGCGTAGGGACGTGACACGTGCTTTTCTGAGTTGGACCACAGTGATCTTGGTCTCAGGACCCACTGAGGCTCTCGATGGGAATTCTGGATTCTAAGTCCAACCACCGAGCTGGGCCCCAGTTTCCTTTGTGGAGAGCAGCAGGACAAGGTGACTTCACATTTTAAGGTTCACAATTACTGCTCCCTCCACAGAATGCCAGTACCCTGCCAAGGGCACAGAGGAAGGCAGCCCCAGGGTTGGACCCCTACGGGGGCCTCAGCCCACACCTGGAGTGTGGAGGTGGGGACCAGCTGGAGCTAGGGTGCCAGGTGTGCCTGAAGGTCTGAGCTGGAGTTTCGTGGGGGTGGTGGGAGAGGGAGGGGCAGCTCGGATTCCAGGAAGGAGGCTCGCCCATACGGGCCAAGCTGTGGAAACACAGACAGCCCTGTGCTTGCAGCTAGGTGGGTGCTGCCAGGTGTCAGCACTCGGGAGAGCTAAGGAGGCGGGCGCCAGACCTGGGTACTGGGCTCCCCAAGGAGCCTGCGCCCAAAGGCCCATCGGATCCATATCTGAGGAAGACGGTCCTGCGATGCCAGGACAACAGATGGAGGGGACGCATGCGGCAACAGGAAAACCCCTTAGGAGGGGTGTCACGCACTTCTTTAAAGCTACTTTCCAAAATAGGTTTCATATCGTGGGAACACGGGGAAATTGCGTACAAACGGTGCACTCACAGCTCTGCCACCGCCACACACAGCTGGGCGGGAAGGGGCTCGGGGTTGGCGGGAATGACCCAGGGCTGGTTGCACTGCAGATACTCGAGAACACGTTGTTTCTTTATTTTTAAAGCTCTCTGAAGTAGATGTGCTTTACATTTAAATTTAACCTTTGCATTATAGAATGTGCTGGGGTGGCCAAAAAGTTCATTTGTTTTTTTCCGTAAGATGGCTCTATAGCACTTAGTTGTCTTTAACTTCATTTGAAACAATTTTGTTAGATTGTAAGGTGACAGCTGTCATATCGGTGTGCATTAAAAAAAGTTATTCAAAATCGGTGAATTTTTGTGCAGCCATTTTAATATTGAAGGTGGAAGAAGATATATAACATTTTGGGCATACTGTTTTATTATTTCAAGAAAGGTGAAAATGCAGGTGAAATGCAAAAAGAAAAGATTTGTGCAGTGTGTGGAGAAGGTGCTGTGACTGATCAAATGTGTCAAAACTGGTTTGTGAGCTTTTGTGCTGGACACGTCTCCCTGGACGACACTCCAGTTGAGCAGATCAGTTGAAGTTGGTAGTGATCAAATCGAGACAGTAATTGAGAACGATTTATGTTATACCATATGGGAGGTAGCCGACAGACTCAAAATATCCAAATCAATATAGTTGTTGGTGAAAATAAACACTGTGTATTTTATTTTATAGAAAAAACCATATGGACTCTTGGCCAACCCAATAATGACAACGTGTGAGCGTCTCAGGCCAAACCTGGGGGTCTAGAAGAGACCCTGATCACGCTGGGAGAGGAGGAGGGAGGCACAGCCCTGGGAGGGGAGTGGGGGATTCTGTGGGAGGAGGACGGAGCTTGTTAAGTTCATGTCACAGTCCTGCTGGGACAGGATGGAAGCCTGTGCCATGTGGCTGGGTTTGGGGACAGCTGGGAGGCACTCAAGGGAGCGTCCTGGAATTGCCTTGTTTATGGAGGGGTGTGCCCAGGACTGAAGGGGCTGTGTGGGGGCTGGGACCACCTGCTGCCTCGGAACTCACCAGCCCCGCACACACAACACTAGCGCATGGAGGATTCTCTGCTGCCCCCCATCCATCTCAGGCGACACAGAGAGGATATTCTCACCCTCCCTGGGACGCCCGCTTCTATCCCTGAAACGCTTGCAGGTAGTGCGTGGGAGCTCCCTGCTGCAGGCGGACAGGGCTGGGAGCTAAGCTGGGATGCCCTCTCTAGCCAGCTGCAGGGTCAGAACCTGCTTCCCCCTCTCCAGCTGCCTCCTGCTCTCCCTTCTCAGGTCACCAGGCAGAGGGACAGCTGCAATGACTGAGAGGGAACAAACCTAAAAGACCCGGAGGACAGAACCTTATACCAAACAGGTGACAGGCTCCGAAACACGACAGTAACAATTGAAACCCTAGCAGTTCCTGGGCCCTGGCTAAGAAGTGAGCCTCCTGCCAGGACGGAGGGGAGTTTAAGAAACTAGAACATCTAGAAAACCAGGAAGATAATAAACATCTAGAACCTCCAGGAAAGATTCCTTCAAGTTGGTTAATCATCTAGGAAAGGTCTT